>RJWJ010007522.1:0-57202 GCA_004363605.1 Indri indri | reverse complement strand
CATTTAACTCTTACAACAACTCTGTGAGCTAGGTCCTCTTGTCCCCCTTTTTACAGTTGAGGAAACTGAGAAAAAGAGAAATTAAACAACATACTGAAGGTCACAAGCATAATTGGGATCCCACACCAGGCAATCTGGTGCCAGAACCCACATTCCTGTCCATTATACTATACTGCCTATGAATGTATCAGTAAATAAGCGAACGAGTGAATGAATGAATGAATTTAAGCAGTTTATAGGCTCTGGGATTTAGGATCAATAATTGCAATACAAGAATGTTGGACTAGAATCAGTGCTCCTAAACTTTCCCATCAAAGTTTAGTACAAGTTCTTCTAACTAATATAATCACTTGATCGGATTATCATCAGGTGTGCTCCACTTAGCAAATAAAACTGTCTGATGTACAGGAATGGTTGAGGCCGGTGGCCCCGATACTCTCTAGCATGCCCTTGCATTTCTGTTCCTGCCATTTGAGTTGTATTATTCCCAAACCTGTTTGTGCCTTCTGTGCTTATTATGACAATATTTAATTAAATATTGTTTAAATGCACAGAGTATGAGTACAAAAGGAAGTAGAGCTGTTATTTCTATGAAAACTAAACTAACAAGGTGGTAGATATGCAAGGATGGATTCTCGTCTGTATGTTTGAAGTATTTTAAAATAATGCATGCTGAAAAGCTAAATTAAATGCTTTGGAAATATTTGATTAATGCAAGTCACTAAAAATTTATTTCCAATAATGTGTGGATGAGAAAACTGTAAAAGAATCTGTAGAACATTTTGAAGTACTTTTCACTTCGATGGCCTTTCTAGTGGCTTTAGTTTCTCACATAGACAATGCACGTAGAGCTATTATGAGGAAGAAAGACAAAGGGAAATGCCAATCAATGAGCCCATTCTCATAGAAATCCCCTTGGACTGACATCAAAAGATAAGGGAATCATTTTCTATGATTTCCATATTTAATCAACATTTTAGTGGCTGCATGTGTGTTGTAAGAAACTTCTTCGAAGTCTTATGTTTCATCCTAAAGTTTATGGACCTTACTCTGTGGTAGACATTAATATTGTTCACCAAATATTTCTAGTTCTTTTGGGCATATAGTAGGATTGCTCTTCCCTGCCCCTCTTTGAAAATCGGTGGGTCTATGTGACACGCTTTGGCCATTGAAGTGTGTGTGGAAATGACACCTGCCGTTTCCAAGTGGGTGTGTTAAGAACCATGATTTACTAGTTGTTTCTTCCTCCCCTAAGGCAACATGCAAAGTTTTAGATAAAGGCTCCCCCATTAACCTGGATCCAGGAATGAGGACAACTTGGAACTCAGCCCCCAGCTGACCCTGATGGACATGTAGCATAAATGAAAAATAAGCTTTGTTGTTTTAAATCATTGAGATTGAGACTTATTTGTTACCAGAGCATACGTAATCCATGATATATTTGTACTTCTTTATATACATATATAAATGTATCCTCACTACCACCACCACTACCACCAGTTTTAAGACACATTTAGCACCTCAGCGAGACACAGCACACTGATCTGGAGGCTTTCTGTACTGCCCCTACTTTTTTCCCAATTTCAGAAGCATGGAACCAGATGGTCTCTAGGAGCCTTTCGAATGCTAGCATGCCTTTATGCTATACATGAGCAGAGAGCGGGCACCAGGACAGTTGTGCCCATGTCATGTAACTAAACCAAATAAAATGAAATTAATTTGATTGAAGAACAGTTCTATCTGATTGTGGAGCGATTGATTAGATTACCATAGAGTCCGTGGGATTTGGTTGTCAGTGTTTCAGCTGTCTTAATGAGGAAATTGGATTGCACGGTGATCCCACTGATTGCTTTGGCAGTTGGCTATTTAGCCAGAGCGACAGTTGGACCTTAAGGCAGGACGTAAAATTAATTTGCTTGAATGCTAAATTCAAGCATTTTTTTCTGAAAGCTGCTCTGTGTCAAGTACTGTCATATAATGAAAAATACTTATCAACTGTAAATATTTAAAATTTACAATCTTCCCTGTATGCATGCCACACCAAGAGGTCTAAATATTTTATGATGCTATGAACTGTGGGTCAAGTTAAATTTTAAACTCTGTGCAAGCCTCTACATCTCTGAAGAGCTTCATTCCAGCATTCCTTAGGGTCAGAAATTGATCATTCCTTGCCATTAATAACAACAGATTCTGATTCCATCATTTAAAATGAAACTATTTATGCAATGGTGAAAGAAGGTGGACACTAGGCACCGGGAGACCAGTGACTTGTCTATTCTACTCATTATTGTGTTCAGTCAAACAATGCCTGGGCTTGTTGTAGGTACTGAATACCTACAGTACCTGTACATATTGAATGAATAAATGAATAAACAATTAACTAACGATTGAGAAGCACCAATATTTCTTTATTTCAGCTATTTTCCAGAAGTGAAGGAAGTGCTCTTCTGAATATATGAAGCTGTATAATTTCATGATTAAGTGTTTTGGCTTTGGAGTTAGTTGAGTCTGAATTTGATTTCTGATTTTGCTGTTGTTGCAGATTGTATGTTCCAAGGAGGGTCACAGCGGTACTTCCCACGCCACATGCTCTTTCACAATACGAATTTGTCATTCTCCCATCATGATATAGTCAATTTCTCCACTGTGTTTAATCTGGATGAGACTCGTGACTGGTCGGAGCAATATAATTCAACAGAAGTGATGATGCTTTAACTGACCTGGCAACTTCTGCTTCCTGCCTCTTGGAAGCCAGCCACCAGATAAAAATTAATCCTATGAGACAGCAAGGTTTCAGTTGGATTACTGGATGGATGATGAAAATACAGAGAAAAGATATGTTTTGAGGGAAAAATAGGATAGATTCATTATCAAACATGTTGAATTGCTTTGTCTCTGAGACAAACAATTCCAGTAGGGAGCTGGCTACACAGGTTTGAAACTCAAAAGAGCAATATGTATTGGAGATGCAGACTTGGGAGTCAACAGCCAATAGATGGTAACTGGAGACCTGGACACAAGTGAGATTATCTAGAAAAAGTATATAGGATGAGAAGGAACATGGGCCTAGGGCATAAATGCAAGGAACATTGTCACCCAAGGAAAGGGAAGAGGAAGAAAAACCACAAGAAAGGGTCCATAAAGGTAGGTAGAAACCCAGGAGAGTTCTGTGTCATAGAAGCCAATAGAAGGGACTTCAAGAAAGAGGGTGTGGTCAATTGTGTCAAATGCTGCTGAGATGACATGGGAGTTGTGGACAGATTTACTTGGAAAGGTCAAAAAGCTCTGGGCTCCATTTTCAGACTCTCTTGCAGCTAGGGTTTGGATCTGAATGAATTTTCACCAGTTGGAAACACTTGAGGTTTGGGAAGTGAAACTGAGCAATCTTTCCGGAGATTTTGGCTTTTTCTATGCCCACTGATGATAGATTTATGGATGCGGTAACTAGCTCTACTTCTAGAGAGCATACCAGCCAATAATGTCCTAATTATCAAGGACATCAAAAGCCAAGTCAAGAAATCTGAAGTGCCTTTTAAAAAGGCAGCATGGATTTAGCAAAACAACAAATGCTATCAAATTGAAGCTTTTAGATCTGAACATGCAACGTGAAGATTCAGACTCCAGAGTATCATCTGCAATAAAAATTCTAATAACAAGTTGCAGTTAAGTCATGAAACATGTCAGTTTGCATTAACCTACCCACTGCATGAAGAGCTGGAATATGGAGAAGTGAGGTGGAGGGAAGCTGGGCTCGAAGGATAGGCATGCAGAAACCAAGCTCTAGATGAAATAGTAGGGCTTTGGGCTGTGGAGATGCTAAAGCCACAGATACACTTGTGGGAGAACAGCAGGCAGACTTGGGCTGGCTTCTGCTATGCACTCAAGAAGCCAGACACAAAGCTGAGCAGGTACCAGGTTCAGCAGATAGTGGTTACTGCCAGGAGCTAAAGGCCCATGCTTTCCTGTGTAGTGTGTAAGTTACTTCCGACTAACATCAGCCTTTTCAGCTGCTATTATTGGTGACAATTTTATAAAGAAATCTGGAATTTACAAAGTCTTTTCCACTTAATATCTTTATTCCACAACTTTCTTCTGAGAGAGGTAGGAAAAGGAATTAATAAGCTTCATTTCTTCTTGGGCTAGCTAAATTATAGCAAGGCAAAGTCAAGGTTTTGCTAAGGTCATAAGCAGAAGAAATCTTGAGATTTATAAAATTGATAAATAATCCCCAATACATAGTAGTTCACAACTTTAAAGAAACTTTATCTCATGTGATTGTTGCCACAACCCTATAAGGAAAACAAGGTAAGTGTTGACTACTATTTCCGTTTTACAGATGAAGAAACTGAGACTCTGGGGAGTTTGATTGAACCAGTTCAGATCACTGGAAGCAGCACAGCAAAAGTAGAACCCTGGTCTTTTCTTTACTGTTCATCTGGAGAATTCTGGAGGTTGAGATTAATGGGAATACAGCTTGAACCTTCAAAAGGTGGGGCTTGCACAGTTACTGAGGAACTCATAATTCATGGAAAATAACCAAGAAACACATTTTGGGATAGTCTAGAACTTCAGGGTAAAGACAAATTTTCACTGCCTTGCTAGGCAAGCTCTAGAAGCAGCAGCTAATTTGCTATGCTAGAGAAAATGATCATATACAAATACAGTGCTGTAGTTAATGGCTCAGCATTGATTATCACCAAGTACCAACTCAAGCTACCTAAAATTTCTTTGTAACCCAAGTTTTCCCAGTCTTGTGTGAGAATGACCTGGGAGATCACAGTGTCCATAAGAAAATGACCAACACTACCATGATTCTCACTCTGTGGGTCCACTCTCACCTCCTCCCCTGACACTGAAATATAACACAGCACAACCACAAAGAATGTGCAATCACTTTTCATTACTTTTCCTTTTGCCTCTATCAGAGACCAGAGTTCTGGCATCTTGATCCTGTCATTAATTTCAGTTATGTTCTGAACACGAGATGAGGTCTTCAAGGCTATGGGTGACTGACAGTGTTTAGACAAGTCTAATTAAGTTTCTTGTGTTTGGAGAATCTTGGGAAGATAAATAAATCCCTGAAATCTTCATGATGAAAACTGCCATCTGGCAGCGGAGAACTTTCTCCTGGGAAAGCGATGAGGATTGGTGTCAGGAGGAAGGGTGCCGCTAGCTGATCATGCCTTGCCAGGACGAGCGTTCCTGTCATGAACTGAACTGAACGAAGGATCCCGGTCAACTCTCTCTGTGCATGTCTCTGTTCTTCCTGTCCCTCACCCCCTTTTCCAGGTTTTTCTGTATAAAGATGTGAACTGAAAATGTTTCCTTCACTTATGTTCTTCAGACAGGGCTGCGATGAGCAGGCAGTGCCCATAGCAGATAATGTTTGGGCCTGTGCATCCAAACCAGCTGTGTGACACCCCGGGCCTCCCACTTCCCCCGCACTTACCTTATAGCGCCCAGGACCCTTTTCTCCCCAAAGTGCAGCCCTAATACAAATGAAAATTCAAGGGGCTTTCTAGTTCTTTTGGAATTCTCACCTGGGGCTGTCACTTCCTGCCCACGACCTTTGTTCCTGTTCCCTCCCCACAGCTCAAGAGCATCTGGGAATGTTTATGATAATCTCAAAATCATTAGGAAGATCAAGGAAATTTGTATACAAACTAATTATTAAATGCCATTAAGGAGTTAATGTTAATTTTGTTAGGTTTGTTAATGCCATGTGGCTACGTAAATTTTTAAAAAATTCAGAGAAGTGGGAGATGCATTCTGAAGCATTTATAAGTGAAATGGCATAATGTCTGAATGCACTTTCAAAATACTTGGGGGGGATGGGTAAATTCGCACCTAAGGGGTACAATGCATAGTAACTGGGTGATGGACACACTTATAACTTTGACTCAAACTGTATAAAAGCAATTCATACAACTAAAACTTTTGTACCCCTGCAATATTCTGAAATAAAAAATAAATAAAATAAAATAAAAGGATTAAGGAAGAAAAGGAAGGGAAGGGTAGATCGGTCAGGGTCCTGTCAGAAAACAGAAACCACATCATTTATTTTAACAGAGAATTTAATGTAAAAGATTATTAACTAGATTACTGAAAAGCAAAAAGAGAAAACTAAGATATCATGGAAGTTGCAACTGCAGGAAGCCCAAGGGTTGGGGGAACAAAGAGAAGAGGTTGGGTTTCTCAAAATTTAGAAGCTTGGAGAAGGGGCCCCACCCAGCTGAAACGCAGACCTGTCAGAAGAGTCCCCATGTCTCTGAACTCAGAGTTGGGGCTCTGAAGGCCAGGGTATGCAGGCTTCCAGGGTGCTTTGGCCCAGTGGGACTGTTGTCTTTGAGGAGGGTGAAGAGGCTGGTAATACGGGTGTTAGAAAAACTGCAAATGGAAATTATTGGGTAAAGAAGCATTGCTGGTCTGTATTCACAGGAAGTCAACAGAAAGAAGCATGTTTCCTCCTCTCCTCCAGCCCTGAGCCTCCCTCTTAAACCCAACATTGGCAGAGTCCAACAGGGAGCCAGTTAGCAACACAGAAATGGGTTTTGAAGAGCCCCAGCCCAGCATCACAGAGAGAACATAGGAGGAGGTGGATGGAGCTGAGAAAATAGCTTACCAACTGGGATGGGGGTGGGGGGAGCAAAAACAAGATTGTCACAGATGTGAATTGCTGAAATGGGGCGATGCATGCACCAGGGTTCATTGTATACTATTCTCTTTATTTTCAGTATGTTTGAAAAATTTCTATAATATGAAGTTAAAATAAAAAGAGAGTTGACAGGCACACTTTCCAAAGAACATCTTTTAAACTGTTAGTATTATTAATATATCAAAAATATCTATGTTAATGAAAATAAAAAATTTTTAAAGATCTATCTATAATCCTGCCATTCAAAAAAATTAGATTTTTCTTTTTTATTTTTTTCTTTTACCAGCATTTTAAAGGTTTGCTTTATCAAGAATCTTAACCCTCAGGGGTAACTGGTCCATTTCGGTTGACTAAGAGTCCAGTTTTAACCCTCCCCACACTTTCTCTGTAGACACCTTTCTACTTCAAGACAAAATGAAGTAGAAAGCCTCCAACTGCATGTAAGGATATGACCTAGCACACACACACACACACACACACACACACACATATATATATTTCTTTTATACACATATTCTTTTAACATATATATCCATATAGTTGGGTAGAGCATTGATTCAGGCAGAAGGAACAGATGGGGGAAGGCCCCGGAGTTAAGAGAATACCTAAATAGGTACAGCGTGCTATATATGCAAGAGAAAGAGTAGAGTATACAAGTCTGAGGCACAGCGTGGCTGGAATGTACAATGCCAGATGCATAGGGTCTTATATTCCATGTTAGGAACTTTGGACTCTCCTGAGGACAAGGAGTCCCCATCAAAGAGGAGATATTTGAACAGCTTAGTGATTTGGAAAGCGTGCCCTCGCTGGAATGTGGAGAATGGGTTAAAGAGGAGCAAGATGGGGGCAAAGAGAAAAGCCAAGCTTCTGAAACAATAACACCAGTAAAAGGGGATGGTGATACAAGTAAGATTCTGTCAAAAGACACACGGAATTCAAGGCTCTGAGAGACATTAAGAAGATGGAATTATCAGGACTCCAACATGGGTTGGAAGTGGAGCGAGTGGTGAGGGAGAAAGAAAAGTCAAAATGCCTCTCGCAGTCCTTGTTGGTGTGATCAGGTAAGAGGGTCATGTTCTCATTTATGGAGAGAGAAAACACAGGAGAGAAGCTGGAGGGAGATGAGTTTGTTCGGAGATTCCCGAGGGTGGACACCCTGAGGGCCGCCCAAGTGGGGACGCACAGTAAGCACTTGGGTGTGTGGTGCTGGAGCTCAGGGTTTGAAAGATCTGGGACGAAGATATACTGAAAGTTGTCTTTTGGTTTCCATAATTATATTTCTTTTTAATTCCACAAAGATGCATAAATATGTTAGACTTGTAACAAATTTAAACCGTACACACAAATTAAAAATCTCTTGAATACTCTCCCCCCTCCTATTTCCACCCTAAAAAAAACTTTTGTTGTTTTCACCTATACTTTTTCAGAACTTTTTCTATGCCTTTACATACATATATGTACCTACTCTAAGATACATGTCTGTGCAATCGGGAACCATGTATAGTTTGTGAGTTGTTTGTTTACCTGAAAGATATCGGGCTGCCTTAGGTCAGGTTCCCCCGGAAATAACCTCTGAGACTGGAGATTTGTATGCAGAAGGTTTAATGGGGGAAATGAATCGATGTAACAACAGTCGGAAGGGAGCGAGGGAAGCGGGTGGGCAGAAGAACAAGTTGACCTGTGACACAAATGCACTGGATGTCCCAGCCACTCTCACGGGACTCTAGAACTAGGATAGGCCTTAAGAGTGACCCAAATTGAAGCCAGGTGACTGGGCCATTGCATTCTCACATTAACCAGTCATGGAGCGTGAGCTACCCCTGAGGAGGAGGCTTGTGTCAGAAAATATGACTCCCTTCAGCTGAGGGCAATTCCTAGTGAGGGACTCTGCTGTGATCCTTCAGGCAGCCAATACTCCGGGCTGCTGGACAAATGAGAGCATTGATCCTGAAGGGGAACCTGGGAGGCACATCACAGCAGCCACTGTACAGGCTGCACATACAGCTCTGAACCTTGCTTTTAAATCTAAGAATGTGCGTTGGAGATCTATCCCTTTTAGCAGTTACTTAGTAAGTGACCTTACTCTTTTAAACTGCAACATAGTATCCTAAAGAATGATGAACAACAGTCTCTTTAATCACTCTCTTCTTGATGGACATTGAGTAGCTTCCAACTCTTTACTGTTAGAAACAATACTGCAGGCCAGGTGGACTTCCAGCTTCTGGTAAAGATGGAATAGGTCCCTATCAGAGGATGCCCCTTCACTCCTTCTTCCAGAAACAATGATAAAACCTGGATAAAACACAAAAGCAACTACCTGACATCACTGGAGCATGAACAGAAGCAGACAGACTCTTGCAGGTAGTAAACGCTTGAAGAAGAGGAGCACTGTGATGTAAGGTCCCTCATTTCTGCAGCTTTTAGTTTGGGATGAATGTGGTCCATTTGGCATTTGGCAGTCCAGTAGCGAGAGCACTGATGGAAAAATCCACAGTCTTTCTGGTCAGCAGAATCAGAAAAATAAAGCTGGCAAACTGCCACTGCAGTGAGGAGAGGAATCCTGGAAAGGAAGAGAAAGGAGGCAGAGAAAGGTTCCCTAAATTCTGTCCACCCATATCTTAAACCGACCTCTGAGCCATGCATATCTGGGACAGAATAAGGCAGCTCAGCTAAGCAAATGATTTGAATCGATACCAGAGCTACTGCCCAAAGAAACAATTTGCACTTCAAGCCCAACCAAGAAAATTGCAAAGCAAAGTGAACAAGACGCATTAGAGAAAAACAGCAGAATCAGACTCTTCACAATCTCACATTCATAATATACAGGATGCAATCCAAAATAACTTGACATATGAAGAATCAAAATGGATCACATTCTCAAGAGAAAAGAAAGTCGACCACATCTGACCCCGAGATGAACCAGATGTTGAAACTAACAAAGATGATAATGCAGTTATTTTAACCATCTTTGATAAAGAAAAGCAAAATATACTCTTGATGAATAAAAATATAAGAAAATTCAGCAATGATATTTAAATAATAACAAGAACCAAATGGAAATTCTAGAACTAAAAATACAATATCTGACATTTTAAAATTATTGGAAAAACTTAGTAACCAATGGAGGGGTCCAAAAAAAAATTGTAAGTGAATTTGAAAATAAATCAATGAGATTTTCTAAAAAGATGAACAGAGAGAAAAAAGATTTTAAAAAAATAAACAAGGGACTGCTCAAGTAATATCAAATAGTTCAACATACAGACAGCTTGCAGAAAGAGAGTAGGGCAGAAAAAAATATCTCAAGTAATAGTGGCCAAAAATTTCCCAAATTTGTTGAAAGACAAACATTTTAAGATTAAAGATGGTTTGTCAACACCAATTAGAATAAACATTGTTAGGCAGGGACCAGGCCAGGAGGGTGGTTCCTAGGGGCAAAGAAAGGGGAGGAAAGGGACTGCAGGAAAACACAGCTAACAACCTAAAAGAGCAGGAACTTGAGGTTTTGAGCCATACACACCTGTGCAGCTGCAACTTTGTTATAAGAACACCTGTCAGTCACGTATATCAGTCATCTGTTAACATCCCACACCTCCTGTAAGCCCTCCCCCTGACCAGGCCAATAAAAGGAAACCACCTGGGAGTCCTTAACATCTTTCTCCACTCATGGAGACTGACAATTCCTCTCTGGAATGTACTCTTGCTTTGCATGGCTCCCTTTTTTATCTGCAGTAAAAGCTGTTTGTGTGGAATTCCTTCCTATCTGTGGTCACTTCATCACATTGGTCCTGCTTGTGAATTTTCCAAGCAAGGAGCCAAAGAACCAGGACAACATTCTCCAAGAGGCCGGACCTGACAACACGAAGACACAAACACTGTAATACATCATAGTTAAGCCATGGAGCCAAAGATAAAGAACTAACCCTGAAAGCAGTAAAAAAAAATAAATGAACCATTACATACAGAGGAACAGAATCTGATTAAGAACTGAATTCTCATAAGAAACCATGGAAGCCAAAAGAGAGTGGAATAGCATCTTTAAAGTGCTGAAAGGAAAAATGAAAAAAGGCTCTCAACCCAGAATACCTAATCCAGCAAAAATGTCCTTCAAAGATGAAGGCAAAATATAACCAATTTCAGATAAAAGATAACTAAGAGAATTTGTTGCCAGTAGATCTGTACTGTAAGAAATGGTAGCAGGAGTTCCCTGGGGCTGAAGGGAAAAGATTCCAGATGGAGATTTGGATCCTCAGAAAAGAATGAAAGTGCATCAGAAATGGTAAAAATAGATGGACAAATGCAAAAGATTATTTTTTTCTCTTAGTTTTTAAAATAAATCTGTTTAAAGCAAAAAAGTATGACATTGTCTTGTGAGATTTATAAGTATACATAATATATATAACGACAATAATACAAAAAGTGGAATGGGGGTAGACGTGGCTCTGTATATGAGCAAGTTTTTTTATATTTTACGCAGTGTTACAATGTTACCATATTAACTGAGAAAATTTAAGGGTATATTTGTACATCACAAGTCAACCACTAAAAGAAAATACAAGGAAGCATGGCTGAAAAGCCAATAAGAAAAGTTTAAATAAAATTTAAAATATTTGAATAATTTTTAAAGGCAATAAATGAAGAACATAGGCTAAAAACTCCCCCCATAAATATACAGAATTATTTATTTCTCAATAAAAAATAAAATATATATATATAATTTAAAAGTACAAAAACCAGAAGAGACAAGTAAAAGACAAATAATAAAATGGTAGACTCAACCAAACATATCAATAATTAAATATTAACGGATTAAACAATCAAAATTCAGAGATTGTCACAATGGATTTTAAAAACTACTGTCCACAAGAGATACACTTTAAATTTTAAGATACAGATGGACTCAAAGTAAATGAATGGGAAAAAATATACTATTCAAACAGTGAGCATAAAAAGGCAGTAGTGGCTATGTCGATATCAGACAAAATAAACTGCAAGATGTTGTGGGTTAAGTTGTGCTCCCTAAAAAGATATGTCGAAGTCCTAACCCCTGGTACCCATGAAGGTGATCATATTTAGAAATAGGATCTTTGCTGATGTAATCAAGTTAAGATGAGGTCATAGTGGGTTAGGGTGGGCTCTAATCCAATGACTGGTGTCCTGAGAAGAAGTGGGAAATTTGGACACCAGACACAGGGAGAAGAAAGTTATGTAATGATGGGGGGCAGAGACTGGATTGATATATCTATGAGCCAACAACACCAAGGACAAGAGATAACCACCAGAAGCTAGGAGAGGTGAGGAATTTTTCCCTAGAGAATGGCCCTGCTGATACTTTGATTATAGATTTCTGTTCTAGAGAACTGAAAGAGAATTTAATCTCTACTGGTTTAAACAATCCAGTTTGTATACTTTTTAATGGCAGCCCCAGGAAGCTAATGCACAAGACAAAAGGTGTTATCAGAGATATAGAGGGGCATTTCATTATAATAAAAGGGTCAATTCCTCAGGAAGACATAAATCATAAATGTGTATGCAACTAATAAAAGAGTTTCAAAATACATGAGGTAAAAAGAGACATGATTAAAGGGAGAAATTGACAATTCCCCAATCTTAGCAATTTTATCAATCTTCTCTCAGTAATTAGTAGAATAACTAGACAAAAAAAATCACCAAAGACATAGAAAATCTGAAAAAAACACTAGCAACCACATAAATACATAAAGGAAAAAACAGTTGTTACCCTTGGAACATTCTTTTCTGCTTTCTGCAATTTTCCTAATGTCCTCAATTATAGCCTTGGTCTTTCTTCTGATATGCAACATATTTACCCTATTTCCTCTGCAAATCTGTGGTTGCAAATGTTTTTAATTTGCTTTTTTAAAATCTTTCATCTTATACCACTTATGCAATATTATGTTTTTTACTCATTCTTCTTCTCCAATCATTTTAAAGTCCTCTTTTCTTATCAACATATATCTTCCAGACATTTCTCCTTTCTGTTCATTTCAAAACTCATACTTCTTCCTGTGTAGATTTTTAGAAATTTCCTTAAAATAATAATAGCAAACATGTCTAAGAGCTCTAACTATATTGAGTCTTTTAATCATTTACCACAACTTCATGAAGTAAGTATTATTATTATTATCATTTTAAAGATGAGGACATTAAAGCAGAGAGAAGTTAAGTAACTTGTCCCAAGTTGCATGGCCAGTAAATGCTGGAGCCAGCTTCTAACCAGGCAGTTGGGTCCCAGTGTCTGTGCCTTTAACTACTAGGTTATAAAATCTGCCTCCGTAGACTGCCAAATGGAATATTTTAATTCCTTTTATAACCTCCTTTTTATTTTCTTTTTATCACTTCTTCATTCTCAAAGGTTTTGAGCATTCTGTCAGTTATACAGTCATGCCTCAGTTACCGATGGGGGTATGTTCTGAGAAATACATCGTTAGGTAATTTTGTCATTGTGTAAACATCATAGAGTGTACACAAACCCAGATGGTACAGCCTGCTATACACGTAGGCTATATGGTATAGCCTATTGTTCCTAGGCTACAAACTCGTACATGTTTCTGTACGGAATTCTGTCTGTAGCACAATGGTAAGTCTTTGTGTATCTAAATATATCTAAACATAAAAAGGGTCCCTTCTCTCTCCTTCATAAAAAGAACAGCATAAGGCACTTACCCTGAATGGAGCTTGCAGGACTGGAAGTTGCTCTGGGCGAGTCAGTGAGTGAGTGGTGGGTGAATGTGAAGGCCTGGGACATTACTGTATACAACTGTAGACTTTATAAAGCCTGTACACTTGGGCTACACTCAATCTATTAAAAAATAAAATTGCACTACAATGTTGTAACAACTACAATGTCACTAGGTAACAGGAATTTTTAAGTTCCATTATCTTATGGGACCACTGTCTTATATGCAGCTGTTGACCAAAACATCATTATTTGGTACATAACTGTATTAGTCTTCATCAAATTACTTCTTCATGCTAACTCCTTTATTGTAATGTAAATATTTTTCTAAGCCTCCTGTGGTAGACTGAAAAATAGCCCCCAAAAGATATCCCTGTCCCAATCCCTGGAACCTATGAATGTGATTTTATAATTCAAAGTCTTTGCAGATATGACTAAGTTAAGAAGTTGAGTTGGGAAGATTATCCTGGATTATCTGGGTAAGCCCTACATATGATCACAGGTACCCTTAAGAGAGAGGTAGGGAGAGATCAGACATGCACACGGAAGGGAAAACAATGTGCAGATGGAGCAGAGAGAGATTTGGAGATCCTGACCTTGAAGTCTGGAGTGATTTGGCCACAAGCCAAGGAATGTCAGCAGCTACCAGAAACAGGAAAAGGCTAGGAAGATTCTCTCCTAGAGTGTCCAGAGGAAGCAAAGCCTTGCTCACGCTACCCAGTGTCAGTGTTGATTCTACCAAGTGATACTGATTTTGGACTCTTGGCCTCTAGAACTGAGAGAAAATAAATATTCGATGTTTAAGCCACCCAGTTTGTGGTCATTTGTTACAGCAGCCACAGGAAACTAATACCTTCACTTTTGCTCAGCTACACTGTTAAATCCTTTTCTTTGTTTCCTTCTTTGCATGAAAGAGAGAGATAATTTTATACTTTCATTAAAAAATATTGATTATAAGCCTACTGTGTGCTAGGCTCTGGGGATAGACACATAAAATAGACAGTGTCTTTATTCTGAAAGAGCTTGGGTCAGTGTTGGGCATTGCTGGTCAGGGTAGTTTCAAACAAAATACAATAAAGTATGTGTTGCGAGACTGAGAAAGGTAATAGAATCACACAGGAGGCATATGAACTTGAGAGGACCAAGGGTGGCTTCCTCAAAAAGGTGACATTTAAGCTGAGGCTTACACAGAAAGTAAGAATGAGCCCTGCAAAGAGTGGTGTTCCAGGCAGAGGGAACAGCATGTGCCAAGGTGGCAGTTAGTTCACCTCTCAGGTCCTTCGCATCTTAAGATACTCTTTTTTCCTTCAATTAACTCATAAGGCTCACAAAATATCTTTTCTTCCGTACCACATGCTTAGTACTACAGGCTAGGCATCCCTGATCCAAACATCTGAAATCCAACATGTTCCAAAATCTGAAACTTTTTGAGTTCCAACATAATGACACAACTGGAAAATTCCACACATAAGTACTTAACACAAACTTTGTATCATGTACAAAATTATTAAAAATGTATAAAATTACCTTCATGCTATGTGTATAAAGTGTATACAAAACATAAATGAATTTTGTGTTGAGACTTGAGTCCCATCCCCAAGGCATCTCATTATGTATAGGCAAATATTCCAAAAGCCAAAAGGATCCAAAATCTGAAGCACTCCTGGTTCTAAGCATTTTGGATAAGGGATACTCAACATCTGCATTATACATGTTTACTAATAATCCAACGATAAAGGGTGATTTTGGTATTACCAGTTTCCTTGCTTTCTTTTCTTACAACATTCTTCAGTAGATCAGCAGCTAAGGGTTGGAGACGGGAGATTTAGTTCCTCTTTCCTTCTCACATACACCCACATTCATAAAGTGGCCTCCCCAGAGTTGATGAGTTTCTTGACAGAACACATGGGACATAACAAACACGCACACGTTTGCAGAAGTATAAAGTGTGGCCGAAGTGGATACCATTCTTACTCTCACCCAACCCCTACTTGTGACCTTCAGACATGGATTTAATTTGCAATATTCCCAAAGACCCAGGAAAGCCACTGGATGATTTTTCTGCCTCCATTTAAAAGGTCTTAACTTCCTCTAAAACTGGCATGACCTCACTGTTCTGCTAGATTAGCTAATTGTGGGTGGGAATTGACTCCCCCATCTCACTTGTATCCGGCCAGAAACTGTACATAGAAGATGAAGAAAAAAGTATATCAACAGTCTATTTTCTTTTATTCTTTCCTTTCTCAAGGGAAAGGCCCATGTTTGGGTCCATATTCTGCACAGCTCTTAGCTCAAGAGGGTCCTTTATTAATGTCAACTAAGGTATTTGAAAGTGTTCACTATCTTCATCAACATCATAACAGTGATGTGATTCGTGTTATAGTAAAAGAGCAACTACAAAACTGGATACCGTGCCTCATGTGAGCTCTGAACCTGCCAATCAACTTTGAAGTCAGAGGAAGCAGTTTGATAATGAGATCAAGCATTAGAATGTATTTTTAAGAAGGCAGTAAGGGAGGGATACAGAAGTTCAGGAAATGGCTGGCTGTGTGGACAAGATGGTGTCGTCTCAAAGTACAGCTGGATACATAGTCGACCCCTTTTTCTTCCTCCATTTAAAAAACGTTCGGTTGGCTGAGTTACACAGCTTCCAGCTCTGCTTCAGAAGGTCTCTGTTTATCTTAGCAAGGACAATTAAGTGGCAGGAATGTGTAATATAGTGAAGCACTGCCAAAACAAACAGCTCTCTTAAAACGTTATGTAGAAGTGGCTATTGTTGCTGGTGTTGCTGCAAAAGTCAGAAACCACTTGCTAATAGCTTAATTCCATTTCTCTGCAGACAGGCTGATCCTATTGCAGAAGAGTGACCATGTGGTCTGCTGGTTAGAGAGAAGTCCTGGAAGCCAGAATGGGCCCATATTTTACAGCATAGCTGAGCACTGAGTCACTCTGTAACCCAGGGTTATATCGTTTAACCTCATGGGGCTTGCTGTCTGTCCAGCTGGAAAATTTGGTAAGATGTGAGGCTGGACTGAAAATCATCTGTGGTGCAGCTGGGTTGCTTTTCTAAGGGGTCAAGGCTGAGACTGACAGGCCTGACTGAAGAACAAAGCCTTGTGGGCTGTGCTGGGTAAAGGTAAGCCTCGCAAGACGCAATGAGAGTTCAGGCTGGTGAGCTTATTCTACAAAGGACAGTGAATCCTCTCTGCCGAATCGATAGATGAGTATTTCTAGTTTCTGTTCCCATTTGGCCTCCGCCAATAATCATATTCCTCTATAAAATAGATTTTGCTTGAATCAAGATCCCCAGCTCACCATCACACAGTGACTGTGCTTAGCAGGGTGAGTACTTTGTGGAGTCCATTGTCATCCTTGCTACAGGGATCTGCAGAGTCTGCAGGGTCTTAGGGTCAGAAAGCCTTGCTGATGCAGGAAGCAGGGAAGGGGAGTAAGGAGCAAGCCATTCCCCTGGTCTCCAAAGGCGAGAGAGTTACAAAAAATACATGCACCTGAATACAAAGATGATTGATTGAAAACTGGTAAAAGAGAAATCAATTTGAGGAAGGAAATGTTGATTTTCATAGGAGATTGAACAACTGGTATTGACTTTGGGGTTTTAAATACAATAAAATGTGTCCCAGGGATGGTGGCTTCGGGTCTAGGGTCTGAGATTTACAATATCTTGGTAGTGCAGGATTGGCCTGTGAAGGTGAGATTTCTGATAAAACCTACAAAAGTCCAGATAGGTCAGATGTAGTTTACTTTTAACCATCAAGGGAGTTTCCAAAGGGCCTGGGAAACTGATAATAGTTGTGCTTGAATTGACTCTTCTATTCCCAAGGCCAATCATAGTTGGTTGGTGTCGAAAATACCCTAAACAGGTCAAAGGAGAATTGTTTGGGGATAAATACACCATAAACTGGGGAGCAGAAATAAGAAGTCAGACCGGTTGTTTCTGTATTAACTGCTGTTCACAATCCACAGACACCAGCCGGTAGAGCTGAACATATTTATCTCTTCATCTTATCATCGATGAAAACTGTTATCTCTGTAAGAGTGACTGAAAAGACACTCAGGACCCATGTGAAATCTGGCCTCTGCTTGGTAATTCTGGGCTGATTTGCAGGTCCTCACTTGATGTTTGAAGCCTTTCACATCCTCCATTGGAAGGGTACTCAATTCTACCATTACTTCCAAAGAATCAAGAGTATATGTTGCTAGCTTCCTGGGGCAAATGAGATTAATAGAATTAAAAGAATAAAGAATGAGATTAAGCAGATAATTCAGAGGAAGACAAAAGAATAAATCCTTAAGAGTAGTGAGGAGTACTTGGAGCCTAATTTACCTTGGTAGATTGAGATGGCATTAGAGGACTTCCTAAGAACCTGTACTCACATGATTGACAGCCACCTGCTCATTCGTTTAGCAAGCATTCATTTTTAACGAGCTACTTTCATAGAACTGCCATAGGGACTGCACAGGATTTGAAAATGACAGGCAGCATTGCAATCAGAAATGCATAAGATTTGAACACATACACAGAATATCTACAAAGCAAATTAATATATACATGCCAGGTTAGTAATTCTGAGCAATATATTATGGGCATTTTCATGACAAAAAGAGATTTAGATGAGATTTTTAAAAAAAAAAAAAAGATTTGTTTAAATGAGATTGAATTGGGGAGAATAGAAAGAGAGAGAGGGAGTATTCGTGACAAAAAGAATGGCGTAAATAAGAGACCAGAGGGCTGAGAATGCAAAGCATGTTGTGTAGATAGTGGGTTCTATGTATGGGAGGGTCCATTTAGGGGAATGTAGGATATAGGTTTAGTAAGAAGCTTTGCACAATAGACTTCCACCTATAAGTTATAAGAATAATTGAGTGTTTGAGTTACTCATTTATTGATTAATTCAACAACCATTGCTGGAGTACCTTATATGTGCTCGGTCCTTAGCTAGGCTTTGGAAATTTAAAAAACTAAGAATTTATCCCTGCCTTCAAGGCACTTACATTCTAGTGAGAAAACATTCTGTAAGCAAATAATCAGCCAAAAGTGCTTCAGTAGAGGTATATCCTGTATACTGAAGATAACAAGAACTGTGGATAAATATTAAAGTCTAGTTAGTTGAGTTGGTTGTCATAGTTATATGGGTCAGCAATTACAAAACAGCTCTTACTTAGTATATTCTAAAATTTAACAAATACGTTGAGGATAATAGGGCCAGATTTCTTAATGTCAATGAAGGGCATGCTGAATTAGAACTGGAAGTATCACTATGAACTCATGGTTTATTTTATCTACGAAAGTAGACGTATTTATCTATTTTATAGATACTTGGGTTTTCTAACTAAAGCAAAGGAGAAATAGATACATATTTTACTTCTGTATCTATATATTGACAGGTGTATAGATATATTAATAGATGTTGGGTCTACATCTACACAGATATAGATGTATGTATACATGTGCCTGTTTCTTATGCCCCTGAGAAGGCCTAAAGCAAGGACATCTCAGTAACAATGAGCATGTCTAGTGCCCAGATCTCAGTTTTTAAATACCACACCCTTCTCCATTAAAGGAAAGCTGAGTTACTTGGAGAAATGACTGAGTCCATGGCTAGGACAGGAGAAATTCAGGATAAGCCTGGAATATCTTCTTATGCAAGAAAGTTAAGAAAATTCTCAAAGCATAGGGTACAAGAGGAAACTTGAAAGGGCTCCCGCTGCCAAATCTGGGATAAGTCTAGCATCCAAATAAATAATATTTACAGATTGCCTATTGAATAAAATAGAAATCCATAAGTTCATACTGGTATGTATGAATGAGTGAATAAATGAATGAATGAATAAGGAAGGAGGAAAATCTTCTCCTTTTCTAGAATGCCATGAAATAAATAAAGGATAAAAGAGTTTTAAAAATCACTTTACAAACATCCTTACAATAATTGATTCAGTAAGAATCATCAATAGATGCTAAAACCAGTGGTCAAAAGTTTGATAAGAAACAACATAATCTACAAAGCCTCAAAATACATTCTCATGAAATACTTATTAATAACAAAGGGAAAAGGTAAATTTAAAGAGGAGAAACTGGCAAATACCTTCTGAAATCCAGTTTAACCTTACCAGTAATTAGGCAAACTGATACCACATGCCTACTGATGTGACCCACTAAGAGGAACACCACATGACATCTGTGATGCTCCTGCAAAAACTCTTCAGCTCACTCTCATCATGAGCAAACAGATACCTGGGTCAGATTTTCCTCCTTAGTGTTCCCATATTACTCTGAGTATGTTTGTAGTATTGCACTTATTATATGCATTATAAACATGCATTAATTGGATCTGCTTCCTCCTAGACTGTGGTTCTTAGGGCCAGGAACAGACTTTTATCTTTGTATACCTCTAAACATACTGCCCTCCTATATGTGACTCTATCATCACATTTATTATGCTGTATCTCAAATACTTATTTGCATGGGTTTCTCCCTTGCTTCAGTTATTGTTTAAGCAATGGCTTAAACAATAAAGGCACTTGATTACCTTATAGAAAATTAAGTCTGAACACGGGCAGTTGCAAAATTGGATCAGCATTTCAGTAATGGTATGGCACTGGTGAACATCTCTGTGACAGGTCTTTCCTTCAAATTCGGGAAGGCTGCTACAGCTCCAAACATCAAGGTTTCATATAATAGGGCCTTAAGAAGTAAGGAAGGAGGTGGTTGGCTCATGCCTTTTATCAGAAGGAAAATCCTTCCCCAAATCCCCAGTAGACGTCCCTGTAAGTTTCATGCACATGCTCACTCCTGGACAAATTACAAATCATCCGCTCTGGCCGGACACATTATTACCTGAACAAAATCAGGGTTCTGTTAACAAGGAAGAGGGGGGAATCTGCTGAGTGGGCAGCCTTCGTGCCTGCTGCAGTCCTCTGCAAGACTGCAAATTCTCTGATGGCAGAAACTGATTCCTACTCATTTCCCTTCTGCACCTCCAGAGTAGAGCATAACACCTGATGGTGATTGCTCAATAAATGTTTGTTGAATGGATAAAGATGAGCAAATATGGAATAATGTTTTTAAAATAACAAGCATGTAACAAAGTTACAGAATTGTGTGCATTCTTACCATCTTGAACCCTCGCGGCTAATTCCTTCCCTCGAGGTAACTAGAAGAGAAATAAGAAGTCCTAAAAGGGTTTTTATGTTTTGCGTGGTTAATCTGGCAAGAGTCAGATGGAAAGTGGGAAATTTATAGGCAGAAAGCCTGGCATATCTGTTAAGATGCTTCATATTTTAAAGTATCAGCAGTTGAAATTGCGCACAAGAAATGCATAGGCAAGGCAGGCTCCCAGTGCTGCAGAGGAGGGGTGGCCGTCGGAGATTCTGCTGTCACATCAGATGCCACTCACCCAGGCAAAGGAGGCAATGCTTCTATTTTTTAGGAGCAAGGAAATCATTTCCAAAAGGCCCATAGTAGAGCTCCCTTTACACCTCTCTGGATGGAATTGTCCGTTCCTAAGCCAGTCCCTGGGAAGGGGAGTGGGACCTGTGTGTCTGGTTTAGATTAACCACTCAGGGTGGGCTGGATGCTGGGGAGAAAGTCTGCATGGTTACGGGTCTATGGGTCCAGTTTAGGAGTTAATGCTACCCTGTAGGTTAAAAAGTTTCAATGCCTGAACTAGTTTTATTTATTGTGGTGAAAACAGTTATGAAAGCAGGACAGAAGAGCTATTTTGAAGAGAGAATACTCATTAACTAAATATGGTGGGGCAAGTGAAAGGGAGAAATCAAAGAGGGTTTTGAGGTTAAATTTCTTTTCAAAATTGATGTATAGCAACAACAGAAAGACAGGGGAACCACTTACTGACTATTTCCAGAAACTTGGAAACTATTCCCAGACTTAGAGTTCAGTTGGGTTTACAATGAACAAACAAACAAAACCCAAAGTAACCAGCAGAATGCAGGACTCAGAGCATTTTATTATGTGGTAAAATCGGGTTAAGGTCAGCTAAGAACGGCATATGCAATAAATAATTCATGTGGTTTACAACCACTTCATCTCCCAGAAGTCTGAAAAAGTGATAAGGAGAACTGTTATTCTGCCCTGGATTTTGATCAATTGGGACAAACTAGTTAGTTAAGAAAACAGCAATTAGGATGAAAGTAGCAGCTTAAGCTTTTGGGAAAACAGGAAACAATAGCATCGGCTCAGTGAGACATGAGCTTTCAACATTAGGGGGAGATTTTCAAAGTTCAGAGAAAACAGTAGAAGGTTGGAAGACTCCCATGAAGGCATTCTGACTACATTTCTATCCAACGCTGATGGCCCAGGACAGGAGGGGGACATAAAAGTCAGGTGGCTGCCCAAGGTACTCTCTGATGACCCCAGAATTTAAAAGGATATCCATTAAAAGATGGAAGGAGTCATCATCACAGGGTGGACAAAACCTTGGCCATGGAGTCAGATAAAACTGGGTGTAAATCCTGGCTATGACTCTTAGTAGCTGTGCGGCCTTAGACAAGTTGCATAACTGTTCTGTGCCTTCACCTCCTACCTTTATTTAAACCGTGTGTAAGAAGTTCTTCTCCACTGGGTTGTTGTAGACCAAAAAAGAAAACTTAGAGCACATTAATATGGTGCCTGGCACAAAGTAAGCACCCCATATATACACAATATCTGTTGCTGTTGTAGAAATAATAATAAAAAGATTATTTCTACCTTTTAAAATATTTTTAATAAAAGGAGAGAAATTATGAAAAAAAGAAACATTTTCCATAATTCCATTTTCTATATAAGTCTCCTTGGCATGCTTAAAGTGTTCAACCAACAGAGAAAACGCCAAAGGAAAATTTGAAATCTGTTCCCACTAAGCCTGCCCCAGCTCCTCCCCTCAAATGTTACCACTGCTAAGAGTTTCTTATGATTACTTCCAGAAAGACATCCCAAAGTTTTATTTTTAATTAAATGCTAAATGTAAGATGCAAAAAATAAATAAATAAATAAGATCAGTCAAATAGGGTATGTGGTACAATATAAATTGATGACAGAATTAAAAGAGAACACATTTAATTATTCTCTCTTTCTCTCTCTCCATTTCTGTCTTCCTTTCCCTCCCCTGCTACCCTGTCAAACAGAAGGGTGAAGCTCGCTGGCCTGAGAACTGAAGATCCAGCCCAGAGAAGAGCTGGCCTATGTACCTGGCAGATCTGATCAGGATCAAGCTTATGGGCCATAATGACTTTTATCTCGGAGAACTGAGAAGACCCAGAAATGAAATTATATAAGTGCTGCTCATTGTGTTTAAGGAACTTTGGCCATAGAAGGAACTGGATCCCAGTTTTCAAAAAGTTGATCAATGTGGATGCCCCAAATAATTCACTACAGTATGGAACTTGAGCGACTTTCTAGAATAGGTTATTAAATAATATGCGAATGACTAGAGAGGAAGACTTATAGAGCCAAGTTGGACTGGATCAACCTCATCATCTTTTCTGACAGGTACACTAGACCAAGAATCAATAAGGAATGTAGATATGGTGGATCTGTCTGGATTTCATGAAGTAGTCGGCAAAGTTTCTTATGATATCCTTGTGGGGAAGTAGAGAATATGGTCTGAGGGGCAAAGAGGTTCACATGGCTTTCTAATTAGCTGAACCACCAGAGGCAAAGGGGGCTGAGGAATGACCCACACCAGCCTGCAGGGGGATGTGGAAGGTGGTGTGCAGAAAACATCATCCCCCTCGTCCTACTCAACAAGCCCATGGGTAGCAGGAGATGCTAGCGTTCTGGGATGTAGTGTTTTAAAGGGAGAATGTGTTTTAATTTACGCGTGTAAATGGAGATTAACTGTTAAAAAGTTTAATATCCTTTTACTATCTCCCCATCTTTGTCAAGATAAACTCCAATCATCTAAGTTCTTGTGCTAGATTGATTACAAAACTGGCCACAATTATGCACCTCTTCCTAAACATACAGGCTTTGCAATAAGACCTTGTAGCTCCTCCCAGCAAGAGGTGGTTTATGTCCCTGTCCTTTGAATCTGAAGTGGTCTTGTGACTTGCTGTGGTCAGTAAAATGTGGCAGAAGCAATGGTGTGCCAGCGCCAAACCTAGGTCTGAAGTGGCCACGTGTGTTTCCACTCTCCTTGGCAGCCCTGTATGAACAAGCGCAGGCTAGCCTGCTGTAGGATGAGAAACACTTCACCTCAACACCCAGCCCACAGCCAGGAAACTGCCAGCACGTGCCTGAGTGAGCCCACCCAAGACCAGCCAGCCCCTGACCTGCCACCTGACCCCTGACACATGAGCCAGCCCGGTAGTAACCGTACAGGCCTGGGCCAGCTCAGCAGAACTTTGCAGCTGACCGGTTACTCATGAGCAATAATAAAGACTTATTGTCTGAAGAAGGTTTTGGAGGTGGTTTGTTATGTAGCAAAGCCAGTTGTTACAGCCTGCACATACCTGTCCTGCATTAGCTGTTGTCTTGCTATTCTGACATCATGTTCCATGCGACGGCCATGCTGTGAACAAACCACGTGTCGACTCCTACGCAGCTTCCTCTGCGCCCCCCATCCCTTGCCCATCCTGCTTCATCTAGCTCGTTCCTACTTATCCTTCGAGACTCATCTCAGGCACACTTTGCCAGGCAGCATTCCTGAGCTCCCTGTCCCCAAACCTCTTCCCACCCCCAGGTGAGTGCCTCTCCTCCTGTGCACCGCCATTGGTCCTTACCTGTGCCTCTGCCATAGCACTTATTCTAGGTTACAGTCATCTGTTTACTCATCTATTTTTGTTTCACTATGAATTCTTTGAAGGTAGAAATCTTGTTCTTTATCTGTTATTTTAACAACTAGTACAATTCCTCAAAAGCATCCAGTGCTCTCTAAATGTTTGTTAAGTGACGTGAATTAAATGTTTTTTTTTTAAATAGGGCATGTTTAGCCTTCAAAAGAGAAGACGCAAAGGAACTGATAGACTTAATAAATATATCATTAGCTTGGGAACAGCCGCAAGTTACCAGTTAGATCTTCATTGGTCCAGAGAGTAACCAGTTGATACATTTTAGCACCTTTAGCCATTTACGTCTAGCAGGTAACATGTGCTCCTCAAAGCAGATGTCACCACTGATGAAAACTGTTACGTCCGTAAGGTGAGGTTGGAAAGAACTCTGAGCACCCCCATGAAGACTTTCTTTTGGATGGAAACCAAGATCATGCAGTACAAAGTCTGGGAGGCCTATTTTCCATCCACAATTGAGTTATTGATTCTGTCATTGTTAAGGAATCAGAGAGAGGCAATCCTAAATACAAGACAGTGAGTGCACAGACGGCATTTATTGATCACCCCAAGGAAAAGACTTCAAAGCAACATAACCATGTTCTTCAAATCATTTTTCTAAGGGTTGTCATATGGAAGAGAAATTTACTCTCTTTGGTTCCAAAAGGAAGAGTTCAGACCAATGGAGGCAAAATTCTAACAGGTACATATATGGATTTTCTAATATTTAGATGTGTTTCAGAAAATGAACAGCTCTTGAGAAATAGTGCTTTCTTTGTCCCAGGGGATGTCCAAAGATAGACTGGTTAATAACATATCAGCAACGCTGCAAGAAAGATTCATGCTACGGGAACAGATGGAGTCCCCTCTAGTTTGTTATTCATCAAAAGATGGCTCCATTTGGAAATTACCATGTACCACTTCCCGAAAGCTGTCTGCGTCTGTCACAACTACATGTCCAATTGTTGTAAACATGTGTGATGGTATCTGCCTAACTCCAAAGACTTCCTTTCCATGCGAACAAGTACCTCTGCCTCATTGTATTTGCTAGAAAAACCCACCCCCTGGCCAGAGTTGACTGACCAGGACTGGGGGTAGAAACCTGATACCAGCCTGAATTGCAAAGATGGAAATTTGGGTGCTGTGGGGGACTGCTTTCTGGCATGCACATCGAGGGATACAGAAATCTGGCTTGCAGAGAAATACAGTAATAAATGTTGATTGAGCAACTACTGTATGCCAGGCACTGTTCTAGGCATGGGCAAGCCTGTAGGAAACAAACCAGACAAAATCCCTGGATTCATGAAACTCACATTTAGTAGGAGTCCAGAAACAAAGATGAGAGGCAGAGAGACAGCAAAAGAGCATGGCCCCTGAGAGCTGCTTTTGGGTTCTGTGAGCTACCCTAATAAACTTCCTGCTTTGCTTACACCAACTGGAGCTGGTTTCTATTATTTCAACCCCAGTGGTCTTAACTATGACCCCAGATGGGTACATTGACTTTGTAACCATTCTTTTTACAACCATTTTGGGGCACTAAGAGAAAGGGACGTTTTTAACATCAAGAGGTCAGAAGCTAGTGGAAGAGAATGAGAAAATGTTTCTAACCATCGTGCCATATAGCAGTTCTCTAATTTAGGGTCTCGGGGGTTTTCGTTCCCATAATAAGGAAGACTGAGAGAAGCTGTTTCCCCAGATATTCAGGATGGCAGAGCAAAGGTTACATGATAGGCAGAGCTTTATGTTCTCTACCGCATCCAGGTATTATTATTTAATATTTCTACATAACTGCATGATAAGCAAGGAAGTACATTCTCCACCCAGGCTTACAATAATAAATAAAATCATTCCAAAACAAGAAAAAAAAAAAAAGAAAGCTCTTTCCCCCAAGAGCTTAAAGGGGAGAGGCAAGTGAGTGAAACAATACAAGACAGAGATGTGACCCGAGATGAGTCCAGGGAGTTTTAAATAGACCGTGTCAGAACGTGGTTGGGTTTCCAGGGGCTTTTTGAGACAACAAAGAGAAAGCTATTTGGACGGTGGCCGGCTGGCATGTTCAGCAGAGGGTGCAGGTCCCAGGACAGTGTGTACCCTATCCTTCAAGGAGCCTCTGTTCCTTGGGCTTGCAGTTTTGGAATCTCCAACTTATTAAGTAAGAGGGTAAGAAAGAGATTTTTAAAAATGCACCTTGCCATTTCGCCAAATCTGCTTTTATTTTAATGACTCTTACAGTGAGATGCAGATCTTCTTTCAGTTTTCTACTTGCTGATTAATTTCCTGTTGACTTTGAAGGTAACTGAAAACCTTTTGGATGAAACAGAAATAGCCTTAATGGAAGTGATTCTTGGTAATGGGAGTTACTTGAAGCCAGCCTTTGGGGGCCAGCTTTGAGCCCCTAGGTGGGTAAGTGGTTTGGGCACTTGTCCATTTAAAATATGTTCATTCGTAAACATGTTCAACATAAAGTTATTCTTCTCCCACTTCCAGTGTCCTGGGAGGGTCCACCTTGTGTTCATCTCCAGAGGCTAGCCCATGCTGTGGAATCTCTGTCTGCCCACATTCTCCCGCCCAGCCGCTGTTCTTTGATCCTTCCCATCAGACTTGACATTTTCCTCTCTCTGCCCACGGTCAGGTTCTGAAGTTTGATGCATTCCAGCCAGCTGTCACTAACTGCTTGGATGACAATATATTTATGTTAGTCATGTACAGCTGAGTGTGAATGTAAGTTGGGTTACTGCTTCTAAGGGTATCCACAGATGAACCCTCACCTTTGTGGGGCAGGGAGGTTCCAGGGAAAAGGCAGTGGGCTGGTTGTTCAAAGATTCCATTCCACTCCCAGTTCTGATGCTAAACGGCTGGGTTTCTGGACCAGGCACTTTACTTCTCAGAGCCTTGAATTTTTTTTTAATTCTGTAACAACAGAGGTTTAACTAGGTAATTTCTAAAGCTTCTTCCTTCTCTTTATGCTATGAACTTATAGTCCCAATATGAGAGGGGGATATTTGAGGAAACCTGAAGCCCCCAACGTCTCTGAGCCTATCGTGTTGTTTTCTGCCTCCTTCAGTTGGATGCCAAGAGACCCTAAGGCACCTTCCAGGGACTGTGACCCAATGTCCCCAGCTTTTCCCTTGGAGAAAGTTCCTGCCAGGAATAAATGCACAGAAAGACACATTCTGTACCCTGAGTAATATTCCTAATATTAGCTTCCTGATATAAATATTATAATTAATATTAACATTCCTATTAACTTCCTAATGCTCAAGTAATACAATGTGACTGCCGACAAAAAAGTTTACAACTAAGAAACGTAAAAACACACAACCTTTAAGCTGCGACCGAATCCCTTTCTGTAGCATTGCCAGCCCCTTCGTATTCCCGGGCGCGTGCTTCCAGCATAGCTCTCCCGACAGTGGTCCTCAACCTTAGCTGCACAGGACACCTCCTGGGGAGCCTTTGAAAGTCCCGGGCCCAGGCTACCTCCTGACAAATCAGCCTTTCTCCCTACAGTGGGACCAGACAGCAGTATTCTGAAGAGCCGTGAAATTCCAGTTTTCATTGGAATTGAGGACCCAAGGAATATCCAAGCTGGAGCTGTGTTGTCTAAGCCCTGCTCAGTCAAAGGAGTTACTTTGGCCTTCTTCTCTTCCTCAAACTCTATCCAGGTTAAGGAGACTGTTTTATCACTCTGTTTGACAGGGGAAATCACACTTTGTACCTTCTATCTCAACATCTTTTACCTTGAATAACCTACATGCTGGCTCCTGAGTGTCCCAGGCCCCTTAGACTAGGATCTTACTGTCCTCTAATAAGTCAAATTAAATTTCTTTAAGCCTAGTGTTCACCCAATGTATCTGAGGATTCCTGGGTGACCTATGTTTCCGTTAACACCTCTTCCTGCGTCCACTAAATTTTTTCTCTCTACTCTGTTTGGTCTCCTGCAACCACCATCCGTCTTCCTCGTTATTTTTCTCCATGATCAACAGTATTCCTATTGAATGGGTTGCAGAATTACTGTCTACTTTTTGGGCCACATCTACTCAAGAGGTTTTTCCATCTTTTTTTCTAGCTGGTGGGTTCTATTTCTCCAAATTCCTGATACTTATTTTATGCAGGAAAATTCAGCTTTCCACATCCTAGGCTAAGCTAGCCTTTGGCTGACTTTAACACATTCCTCTGCCCAATCGCTCAGCTAAATAGAAGGCCAAAAGCACAAAGGGAGGCCCAAGAGTTAACGTTACATCCTCCCTTTAACCTGGTCGTCCTTTCAAGCACAGCCGCCCTCCTAGGCCAGGCTTCCACCTGTCTGCCGTCTTTGTTCTGGAGCACACATGCTCGTCTGAAATCAATTGCTTGATTCAACAATCAGTCCATGACTGAATGGCACCAGATCACCTACTATGTGATGTCTCCACTAGGTGCTGGTGGGGACAGCAGAACTGTCAACATCAGAGCTAGGAGGGACCCAAGGACAGTCCAGCTGAGACGAATAAAATCAAGACCAGCCTCCTGTCTGCCCAGTGGGGTGGAGCCGTTCTTGGCGGGAGCTCAGGCTTCCTATGTTCACATCCAGAAGCACAGTGGTGCAACCTTGAGCAAGTTACTTAACTTCTCTGTGTTATTATTAGCTCTGGGGCTAATAATAGAACCTGTCTCATCAGGCTGAATGGAATAAATGAACGAAGACATGCAAAGTAATTGGAACAGTTTCTAGCACACAGTACATGCTAAATTGTTTCAGGACCCGGACTGTGGGTCCCGGAGCTGTCCCGGAGCCAGTTAGGAAAAAACGGAGAACCCAAGCCTTTCAGCTCCTGGTTCTGTGTGCCTCCTACTTTGCCAGGTGAACCCACAAGGACTTGCAGATCTAGCTGGGTAAACAAAACAGACACACCTGAAACCATCAGGGGCCACCATTAAGGAATAGATAAAGCGACAAAGCAGCAATTCTCAAGCTTGACTATGCATTAGCACCACCTAGGGAATTTTTCAAACTCCTGATGCCTAGGCCATACCCCAGACCCATTAAATCAGAATCTCTAGGGGTGGAGCCCAGGCAGCCATACATTCTACAGCATCCAGAGCAATTTCAATATGCAGCCAAGGAAGGAAATCACTGGCTGGAACAATCTTGACACTTTGACAGGCAATTTCAATTCAAAGAGGTGATGCGGTTTGCTCCCAATCACTACAAGTACTATGGAAAGCCTGAACTTGACCAAATTTGATGACTTCTTATCCAGTTGTTATTTTTCTAAAGCTGTCATTGATTAGGCCTTTATTATGTGCCAGGCTAGACACCTCTTCTCACATACTGCCTCATTGATTCAACACAATAATCCTACTAGCCAGTACTATAATTAGCCCCACCTTAGAGATGTGGAAACTAAGGTCTGCAAAGAGCAGTCATTTGGCCAAGGTGACACAGTTCATGTTTGATAGGTCTGGGACTCAAACACAGACCTTCTGACGCAGAGCCCTGGAAGCGGACTGTGAGCCCCTCTTGCTGTTCTGCCCCCAAAATATCCTTTCTCAGAAATGTTTCTCTCAACTGCCACCCACAATCTGAAGGCGGAACTCTCCCTAACATCTCACCACCACCACCAGCACCATCACCTCCAGCACCATTTCCCAAACCCCAATGCTGGTCATTTTTATAAAATACAGATTTTTGCTTTGCTGTAATATCCCCACCCTGTCCCCTTTATTCAGCCTTTTTCCTGCTAATTCTGTTAGTTTCCTTTCTCATTCTGGTTACTTTTATACCTGGACTGCTCAATTTCTAGCCTCCTTTTTAACCACCCAGCCTTCTCCCACCTAAAAATTCTCAGCACAGTGTAGGGCAAAGCATTGTCCTCACCAGCTGTGTATCCATCCCCAGTCTTCCAGAACATAGTTATTTTGCTCTCGAAAGTCTTCATCAGAGGGATTTGCATTTTCTTTCCGTTGCTAAGGACAAACTCCTTTTTATGGGTGTGTTCATTATCTATTGCTGTGTAATAATATTACCAGAAATTCACTAGCTTAAAACATCTCAAATTTATTATCTCACAGTTTCTATAGGTCAGGGGTCCAAGAACAACTTAGTTGGATCCTCTACTTAGGATCTCACCAGGCTATAATCAAGGTGTTGGTTGGGGTTATGGTCTCATCTGAGGCTTGACTGGTGAAGGGCCCACTTCTGAGCTCTTTCAGGCTGCTGGCAGAATCTAATTCCTTGTAGTTGTAGGACTGAGGGCTTCAGTTTCCTGTTGGCCAGAGAAGGCCCTCAGCTTCTTGACACACTATACTCTTTACAGGCAGCTCACAACACGGAAGCTTTCTTTTTCAAAGGCAGAAAAGGAAGGCGTCTCCTCACAGGGTAGGAAATCCAATTGAATAAAGTCCCAGGGGACAGAGATTGTGAGGCCCCCTCACAGACTGTCCTCCACAACAGGTTATGGACACCCCTCTGCTGCTCCTTCTGAACGTTGCCGGTTTTTCCTCACCTCTACTCCCCACTTCTCAGTTTTGCCCAGGTTGCCCTAAGTTTGGAGTACACAGAGAAATGAAACGTCTTCTACCCGCAACCCTTACTGTAAGGAGAGGGAAAGACATTTTGGTAGAAACCTTTCATTGTCACTGAAGGAAATACAACTTGACAATGTAACCCAGGGCAAGGAGGGGCCAAATCTGCCCCCCTCCCACAAAGAGCTTCAGTACTAGTTTTCATGAAATAGAGCCAAATGTATGTGAATAGGAGGAATATGAATTTTTCATGCTAATTAAATGGTTATGTTTAGAAGGAAGCTAATCCTTGTTATGATGAGAGAGGTTTAATTTTGGACATTCAGAGAGACAGCAAGACACAGGCCAGAGTAGAGGCCCCTTTACCCTTTCCCACCGGCCAAAGCTTAGGCCTGTATGGATACCACCCCTTCTCCAAGACAGTGGTCTCAGAAACCAGAGTTCACCCCTTTTTCCTACTGCACTAGCAGATTGTGGGCCAATGAGAAAGGCCATTGTAGAGGATGACTGAGGTTTCAAATCACAAGAAAGGACTGAAGGGTAGAACTTGATTATTTTTCTATGCAGTAGCGGGGTGTACCTTAGCAGGAGGAGTAGAGGCAGAGACATGAGCATATCCAGATGCTCCTTGACTTGCAATGGGGTTATGTTCCAATAAATCCATTGTAGGTTGGAAATATTAAGCTGAAAAGGCATTTAATAAACCTTACCTATGGAACATCAGAGCTTAGTCCAGCCTACCTTAAGTATGCTCAGTACACTTACATTAGCCTAAAAGTGGGAAAAATTGTCCAACACAAAGCCTATTTTATAACAAAGTGTTGCATATCTTATGTAATTTATTGAATATAGTACACTGCAGAGTGTTGCTGGTTTACCCTCATGCTCACAGGGCTGACAGAGAGCTGCAGCTCAGTGCTGCTGCCCAGCATCTCGAGAGAGTGTCCTACCACCTGCTAGTGAATGTGTTTCACCTTCACACCACCTTAAAGTCGAAAAATCCTACATCAAACCATCGTAAGTCAGGGACTATCTATATATCAGAATTGGTTTTAGCTGTCAGAAACAGAAAATTCCTGAATAAGAGTGACTTAAACACAAAAGAAAAGTATTGCTCTCTCATGTTGAAGAGGTCTGATGGTAGTTAGAGTAAGGTTGATAAACAATCCATGGGGCAGAAAGCCTCCTCTATTTGTGCCATGTACAATCTCCATTTCCAAGGTAGCTTCAGTGGTCCAAATGGCTGCTAGAGCCCCAGTCATTACATCTGTCTTCCAGTCAGTAGGAAGGAAAAAGAGAAGAAAATACCTACTCTTCCATTTAAGGACACTCTATGGAAGTTACACACACATTTCTCCAAACTTTGCATTGCCCAAAAGGGAGTCACACAGCCACATCTAGCTGCAAGAGAGGCTAGGAAGTGTAGTCTTTATTCAGGGCAGCTAAACATCCATATGATAATCAGGTACTTTAAAAAGGGGGCAAATGTCTATGGAGGACAAGAAGCAGTCTCCAGCACAGGTGTGGTAGACATGGAGAAGCACCACTCAGCTTCCACCTCCAGGAAAGCCTCATTGCCCCAGCTGTTATGGGTGCGGGTGGTGGGCAGCATTCAGTTCCAGCCCCTCAGGTCTGCCTTGGCTGCAGAGAGCTGCCTGGCCCACGGGCTTCCCATTCTGCTGCAAGTCCACATTCAGTGGCTGATTGAGGTCAGGGGATAAAGGCCAACCTTTCAGCCCAGTGTGGGACAACGCTCACAGTCCATTTAAGCTCTGGAGTTCCCCTTGGGGTTGGCTGAAGTCGTTATTGGTAACTCCAAGTTCTACTTCTCCTTCATCCCATTCCTGCTCACTCCACCCTTTTGCAGATGTTGACCCCAAGGGAACTGCCTAATAAACACCCTGTGCCCTAAACCCTGTCTCAGAGTGTACTTCACAGGTAACCCCAACTGCAAGAACAGGGGGATGAGGACTTAGAAAGAAACTGCAGGAAGTAAAGAGAGAAGAGGTAGGAAATAGGGCAGTCTATGAGGGACTCTGCATTAGTCAGGGTTCTCCAGAGAAATAGAACCTACAGAATGGAGATGTGTATGTACGAGGTCTGTCCAGAAAGTATCCAGCCATTGTTAATATTAATATAACAAGAACGGTTTGCACGACATCAATGTAACCTGGCAGCCGAGGAGGGTGGACTGGGATGCACATGCGTGAACAATGACGCCCTCACTGTACTAGTCAGAGGGGTGCTAGACGCTGCAGAGTGAGCACGTGTACCATGTGGCCATCGCATTCTAAATGGCTGACAAGTGGAGCAACAAATCTGCATCAAATTTTGTGTTAAGTTTGAACATGACTCCGTGGAAACTATTCAGATGATTCAGAAGGCTTTCAGGGATGATGCAACGAGTGCAGTGCAAATAAAAGTGTGACACAAACATCTCAAAGATGATCAAGAATCTGTTGAAAGTGATCCACGTTCTGGAAGGCCTGCAACTAGCAGAACACCTGAGAATGTTGAATGTGTATGGGTTAGGTTAAGAGACCCTGGAAGAACTGTGTGAGGTCCCAAGGTGCCTACTTTGAAGGGGACTGAGGGGTCACTGTCCTATGTACAATGTTTCTTGTATCTTGTATCATCTTCAAAAAATGTCTCTATTTTTCATATTACATGGCTGGATACTTTCTGGACAAACTGTGTTTGTGCACACACACACAATGTAAAGATTCATTGTAAGGAATCGGCTCACACTGTTATGGAGGCTGGCATGTCCCTAATCTGCAGTGTGGGCCAGCAAGCTTGAGACCCAGGAGAACTGAGGATGCAGAAGCAGCGTGAAGACAGTCTGCAGAGAATTCCCTCTTGCTTGCGGAGGCTGGTCTTTTTGTTCTACTCAGGCTTTCAGCTTCAGTTGGCTAAGGCCCACCCTCAGTAGGAGGCAATCTGCTTACTCAGTGTTCACCAATTTAAACATTAATCTCATCCAAAAATACCCTCCAACTTGACACATAAAACTAACGATCACAGACACCCTCCCAAAGCCCAGGAGGCTCTCTCATGGAACCCCCATAAATCTCCCTTTACTCCCCAACCGTATACATATGCGCAAGCCACACAACACACACACACACACACACACACACACACACACGTACATGCACACAGGCCTAGGTGGTGGAGGTTTGCACCTAGGGAGGTACAAGAGAACAAGCTGCTGGATTTCATCATCCCTTCCCATGCTCTGTAAAGCTGTAAGACTTTGCAGAGTCCTTGGGTAAAGAGCCCCTTGAGGCACTGCATATTAACTCCAGGAAAGACAAGAGAAGTTCGGATCCAAAAAATAGAAGAAGAAGAGAGAAGAGCGCCTCCCTCCAACCAGAACAGAATGTGGCAGCAGCTATTTTGTAGATTACTGGGCCATGGAGCATCTATGTGCAAATAACCAAGCCAGAAAGGTCATTCTTCCCTCTTTTCCATGCTCAGTGAGAACAGAAGAGACAAGGTCACCAGTAAAGTTTCAGCAGGAAAGGGAGCACCTGCCTGCCCAGGCACATCCCCCCAGCTCAGGCCTGGCCTGGCTCCTAGCAGTTTCCTTGCCCAACTTCATCAATTCTCCTGCCATCCTTCCATATATCGGTCCTCTCAGAACTTCTTTTTGTCTCTGTGTAGATCTAAGTTAGATGTATATTAGTGCCATTTCTGCCTTTTCTGTTAGATTATTGGCAACTCAACTTCAGTGATGATGTCTACTTTTTAAGATGAACCTACAAAGGTCAAGGATGATTCTACTTTCTATGTACATTTGAAAAAGACTGTATACATATTTTACCAAAAAGAATGTAGGTAATATGTTACAGTTACTTCCCTGTCCAAAAAACATATTCTGTATACATTCTATAAATGAAAATGAGAGATCTGGAAAAAAATTAATTGCTTGTTCTGCATTTCCTTGTTGGGATATATTCAAAACACAATAAAAGAAACACAGAAGACTTGAAAGATAGTTGAGAACTGAGCAGGTTTGCGCTGATTACAAAGCCCAGCACTCCTGGAAAACTGAGACTCAGAGAAATAATGTGATTTGTCCGCACCCAAACAGCTAGTTCGTTGTGGAGCTGGGTTTTGAACACAAGTTTTCACTCCTGTGATATTTTGTAAACATCACTCAGGTATTCACGGCTTCTCATTTCCATTCAGTAAAGCCCTCATTTTTACAAAAGCAATTATCACATGCAAATGGGACTTTCCAGTGTTTGTTAACGGATTGAGAAACAGTACTTAACTTCTCACTGAAACCCAACTTTTCTTCTCATTGCATGTACAGTGGGACCACTAGGGCCCTTGCCAGGCACAGAGCAGGGAAGAGAATTCTGCTAATATTCCCTATTGATTCCTTGGGGTCAGCCCAAATTGCCCCAACCTTTAGGGATTTGTAATCCCTGACATTTTATTGGATTACACAATAGTGATCCCCTCCCTTCCACAATCCCCCATGGAAAGTGCAATAAAGCACATCAAAATGACAGTTTTAGAAAGAAGTTCAGCGTCTCTTCTCAAGACAAGTAAAGCTAAGCATCTGCTGTTGCAAACCAACAAAGGCCCTCACAGCCCCTCCCTCCAGGAAAATTAATAATACATGAGGATTTTCAGGAATTGCTGGAAGTATGACACCCACTCTTTCCAGATTTCCTGGAAGAATCTGATTTCTTTCTGACGAATAAATTCATTAAGCATGTAATGAAAATTTGATTTGATTTTTAGACCTTTGCAAATGTTTCATATTCATCGAACCATTCATGAGAAAAAAATAATCCTATGTTGGACCTTGTGTCCTGATGGTTTGTTTGGAAATGTAGGAGCTATAACCCAGTGTAAAGAATGAACTGGGAGACAAAAAAGTGGCCTGAGCACCTGCATGCAGTCCTGGTCTTGGGCTCCTCTCATCCCTCTACCGTGGGCCCCCAGGTCAGGGATGGCAGGAGGGCAAATGTCGACACTGTACTGCAACACACATGCATGGGGAGCATTCTTTCTTCCCACAAAACAAATTTCATTTTGCCTTTTGCAGAAGATACATCTGACTCATTTTCCCCTCTGAGGGTTACGAGATGACCTGCTATAGGCCACAAATTCAACTGAGTCATGAATGCTGAATTGCCAGTTGTGCTCATTCAATCATATTTAGCATTCAGATGTTCCATGAAACCCCAAACCCACAAAAACAACTTTACTGCAGGGCCCAGACCAGATCAGCAACAGAGGGGGTTTCATGGCTGTTTCCTCGGCCGTTTTCCCTGAACCCTGTTCTTCCCTCCCCAGCCCTCTGGCCAGCATCTGCCGTCATCCTTCCCTCCTTTCCATCGCTCCCCACCTCTCTCCACCCCTGCATTTCCAGTCTGGTCAAATCTGAGTTTAAATGTGCAGCGTGATTTACTCTTTTCCTCATGACTGCTGTCAGTTCCTGGCTGCGGGACAGGGATCTTGCCAACAGTCCTCAGCCAGGGTGTCCTGAGTTCCCCACCCTCTCTGCTTGTCACCTTCCGATTCATTTCCTGTAAGCTCTGACCCTTTCTTGGGAACATCAATTAGCTGCGATGCTTTTTTATCAGAATTCTAGGAAAACGATATCGGTATGACTCACACTTCTGCTGTTTAAAATAGCGTTAACTGTATGTGAGTGAGGAACATGAGTTTTTTTGTAGGATGCTTACTGTATGCATTTATGACCTTCCGTAACCATTCTGGGAAACAGAGAAAAAAACACACATCAGCACCACTTAATCAGGCTTTGCCATATCACTAAAACACTTAGAGTGAAAACATATGGGATGAAATGTCTTTAAAGATCTCATAAATGTCTTTGTTTAGGAATACAACAGATTCCCTTTGGGATGCTAGCTTTAAGAATAAAGTTAACACCACCCTGTGCCTGATTAGAGGGTGATTTTACAATCTATATTGTATCTATCTAAGGGATTTTCCAGACTATGCAATCTGAGCTGTGTTAAATCAACTATGTAAATTTATGTGGACCATGGTCTAAATTAATTCAGGCTGAAATATTAATAAATCAAACTTTAGCTAGACCATGATTTAATTAAAAAATTGAAAATATGACTCATGGCACTTAAGTTTACTGATGTTTACTGCCAAAAGCAGCATCATTGCTATGACAGAGATAAATGTAGGAAAGGCTGACAGATTCCTCAAGGTTGAGACAGACAGGTATCAGGATGGACACCGTAGGACATGCCTACGATTGCTCAAATAAACGTCTTTAAGGCAGTTTCAGAAGAAGTAAATTTACAATGTAGTCATGAAAATCCGTAGATACACATTTTTATTTTCAGCCTGGCTCTGAGAACTGCAGGTAGGGTGAAAGGTTGCCCCAGGTGCACCAAGGCTGGGAAGCATCGGGGCTGTGAGGGAAGGACCAGGACCAGGATTGGGGTATCCCTACACACGGACCTCGCTCGGGGCATTGGGAGGGAGCTGGGGCAAACCTCTGAATTATTGCCCTCCTTTCATTCTTTAACGTGAGCTTGAGCTTTCCTCCCAAAATTCTTGGACAACTTTTAGGAGACTCAGAGAGAAATGCAATATTTAGTATCAAGTTTAAAATCCCCCAGAATTTCCCTCAAAAATGGTCAAAGCACATGGCGGAGAGCCCCACTTCACTACCAGCTGTGATCAATCAGGAAAGGGGAGGGGACGGAGGCCAGTGGATCTCACCTCCTGTCGGATGATCTGATGAGGCTAATCCTCCCTGCCAGGGAAGCGCAGAAGCTGGTCTTGCCTTCTCTCTTTTCTCTCTTCCTATCCTCCCATGGAGGGTGGCCGCCGGGGGAGCGCAGGAAGACGCATCGGTTAGCCTAGGGCGCCACCTAGCAAAGCCAGAGCGTACTTACCAAATAAGGAGCTGGGAGGTTTTGGGGGTTTTGTTTTGGTTTTTTTCCACGACCAGAAAAGGGGGTTTCCATTTCATTCACAGAGTTCTGGGAAAAAGAATTTATATCAAACCTTTCTTGCTCATGATGGAAAACATTTATTTGACTCTAATGAGAGAATCTGGCCCAAAGATAATAGGAATCAAAACTTATGAGGACAAACATTTAGTTCTCTAAGCTTGCTTTTTTTTCTCTATTAGCAGCTATGACTAGGCAGTTTTTGTTTCCAGAAGGACTTGATTCTATCTTAAGTTAATTTTTTTCTAACTGACAAAGACACATTTCGCTTGTTTTCTTCTCTTTTCCTTTTTTTCTTTTCCTCTGCAGGTCAGATTTACCTCTGAATGATGCCTTCAAGCCCTGAAGGGAACAGAGGCTCAGCAAGGACACGATTCTATAAACAAGGACAGTTGAGTCAAGGGACATTCTGGCAATTTTATCATGTCGCTTTGCCCCTTTGGGTTCAGCAAAGCGAGCTGTGGCTTCCCTGCTCCCACCATCCAGCCCCGTGAGGAGACACTCAGTGCACATGCTGAAACTGCCGCACACCCCAGACGGAGGGAGGCCCTTCCCAGAAAGCTGGAGCAGCCCTGCCCCTCTGAAATGTACAAACCTCTGTGGAGAACAGTGCCTGAGCCTGAGCTTCTAGGCACAGCCGTTCTGATGTCCACACTGGGAAGAGACAATGTTTTCCTTTGAAGGAGGTAGGAGAATGCAGAGGTGGTGAGCACGAGCTCTGGAGCCAAATGCCTGGGTTCGATGTTTACTTCCCTGCCACTTAAGCTCCAGGCACCGTTGTTCTCTATACAGTGAGAGTAAGTCTAGTACCTACTTCAATCTTTTGTGAAGATTAAATGAGATAAATCATAGAAAATGCTTAGAATTAAGCCTGGCACATGGCAGGCACTTAATAAATGTTAACTAGTATTTAAACATTGTAGAATGTAAAGGAACAAACCCAAGTTTCCTCACGTTCTAATAAACCAGTCATGTTTTTTGGTCCCAACTGAAGCAGTCTTAGTTAATTAGCATTAATTAGTAATTGTGCCTGTAATTGCCCTCAATGGCAATTTCTTTTGGATACTCCCACATTGGCAGCAGAAACAGGAGCAGGTATACAGCATTAAAAAATTATTTTATGGGGAAGTATACAAAAAAGTCTGAAGAGCATAGCTCCGTCTCAAATGGATGTTCAACTAGTGCAATTGAGCCATTGACAATCAAGGTTGTTTCTTTTCACTTGCCATTATGATCATTCTTTAAACCCCAAATATATCTGGTTGATTCAGTGAACTTTCCTGGATATTTCGATGGCAATAAGGCCTTTTTTCATCTTTCATTCATTAGATTTTAAATTTCTTGAGTGCAAGCATCCTGCCTGGCACTTTATACCCCAAGCAACTAGAAACTGTCGTGTAATTTTGGATTAAACACCTAGACAGTTTGAGAAGTGGTGCCTTTTCTGAATCATGTTAATATGACCAAGAGTCAGATATTATTAGTTAATTGAATTGACACTATAGTCAAAAGAAAACTAGTCTTAATTTTTGTAGCATCTCCTAAGGGTTAGCCTCTGCGTGTTGTCATTGACTTTGGTCCATTATTGTATTCAGTTAATGCCTCCCAAGAATCAAGTTACAATACAACATCATGAAAAGCCCATTTCTTAGGAAGTTGGCAAACTCATGCTTTTTCCCGCAAGGTAAATGCCCGAAGAATTTAGCAGAAAGCCTTTGACATGGTGATTAATGCCATTGAAATAGCACTTTTCCTTAGAAGTCATGGGATACATATCAACATATAAGATTTTTAAAGCTGAAGTCAAAGTGCAATGCTTCCTTGAGCTCCGCTGACCAAGATAAATGAGGTTGTGCTCAGACATTGGTGATAGGAAAAATGGCTTGTCCAGTTTCATACGCCTAATATCTCCAGGCTTCACCGGCTTTTTATTTAGACCTAATTAAACTGCAAAATAAACAATAGGAACATCAATTTTATCTAAGAGTCGTCTACACTCTTCCTATTTTTTATGCTCATCCTGCACTCATGTTTGTATAATCACATTCTCATCTGAACTAGACCAAGAGGCTTTGTTCTGAAAAATTCTTATAAATTCTTTATAGATAGGAATACATAGATATACTAAAGACAAAAGACTTTTTTGACTGCTATATTATATAGCATTTGCTTCCCAGTCCAGTGGCAATGTTTCGTACCAGGCACACCCAGAAACATAATCTTCATTGGTTTGTATTGATGTACTCAAGTAATAGCGATAGCAATCCCTGTGATGTTCTGACTTCCGAACAACTCTTTGTAAGTGAAAAGTTTGTTCGTGGCAATTTGAGCACAGAATCTCCTTCCATAGTGTTATCAGATAGTGATGTAGTAGAGCTGGGACAGAACCACTGGCTTCATGTACCTCTGCACCTAACAGCTCCCTGCCTCTGGTATGTCACAATGATCTAATGAAGTATAATGCTGTATAAATAATTTATTTGACTGTAAAGTGTAATCAAGTACATAAGCACATACACTTAAAGATACATGACTTTATGTTTTCAATATAATTCCAATCAAAATTCCCATGAGCTTTTGGGGAAACTTGACGAGCTGATCCCAAAATGTATATGAAAGAGCAAAGGACCAAGAAGAGACATGACACTCAGAAAGAAGAACCATATGGGAGAATTGTCTTCCAGATATTAAAATTATTCTTGAGCCATAGCAATTAAGATAGTGTGGTATTGGGGAAAAAACATATAGATGGACCAGTGTAACAGAATACAGAACCCAGAAACAGACCTACACATGCATAGAAATCTGACTGGTTTTTTCCTAGAGCTGGCATTGCATTGGGGGAAATGTGAATTTTTTCATATATGGGTATGGGGAAAACAGATTACACATCTATTTAAAAAATGAAGTTGGACCTCTTACACCACACAAAACAGGCCAATTTCTAGTATCTTAAGGAATTAAATGTAAAGCAAAATTATAAAATTTATTAAAGATTAATATGGGGATCATTTTATTTTATTTTTAATAAAGTAGATTAATAAGGGAATTACTTTATATCCTGGTTTATAAAGACTTCTTTGAAAAAATATATGTTATAAATGAAATAATTCTTAAAATAAGATCAACCTCATTAAAACTACGAATTTATGTTCCTTAAAAGACATTATAATGAAAGTAAAGGGTTAAGACAGAAACTGGGAGAAGGTACTCACAACATAAAAGATTAATCTCCAGAATATACAAATAACTCCATAAATCAATACGAAAAAAAAGAACAATCTGAGTGATAAATGGGCAAAAATGTTAAATGTGTATTTCACAGAAGAGGAGAAAGAAATGGCTAAAAATACAGGGAAAATGCTCAGTCTTATTAGAAATTAGGAAAAAAACCAAATTAGAACAACAGTGGTAAGAACAACCATTTTACAGTTACCATGCACACAAGAAGTAAGAATCATGACAACACCCAACGTGACTGACAATGCACAGCAATTGTTACAATACTTTGGAACATAATTTGGAATCATCTAGAAAACTGGGAAAGTAGCTGAACTCTTTGGCCCAGTAATCCCTATGTATATTTCCTAGAGAAGCGCGTGCACTGTTTACTAGGAGGCATATATAAGAATGTTTACAGCAGCACTGTTTGTAATAGAAAACAACCCTGAAAACAGACCAAATGTTGATAAACAATAGAATAGATAAACAAACTGTGGTGTATTCACAATAAATACATCAAGGAAGAAGTCAAAATGCTCCACACAATAGGGATGGAATTCAGAGAGGAAATGAGTAAAAAAGCAAGCGGTAGAACATGTGCGGAATGACTCAGTTTACATAGCATTCAAAAACACGCAAAACTAAGCAATGTATTTTGAGGGGATAGAAATATATAAGGTGAAACAACAGATAAAAACAAAGAGAAGATGGATACGAAAATCCAATAGTCGTTATCTCTGATGGAGGAGCGGGAGAGGAGGGGAGAGGAGGCTTTGAAGCTCTCCAAAACAATGGTAATGCTCTCTTTCTTAGAATGGGTGGTTGGTAATGGATGTCTGTTGTGTTTGCATTATTTAAATCCCCCAAATGTTTTAAGCTCTTCATTTTGAAATAATTTTATACTCACATAGAAATTTCAAATGGAGCCCAGTGAGTTCCTATGTGCCCTTCAGCTGGCTTCCCCCAGTGACGTCATCTTACATAGGACAGTTCAATTCTCAAAACCTGGAAGTTAACATTGAACTAAACCACACCAGCTTTTACATGTACAATTTATGGGTGTGTGTTTGTAGTTCTATGACATATTATCACAGGTATAGATCTGTGGAATTGCCACCATAATTAGAATACAGGACAGGTCCATCAACACTGAGAAACTACTCCCCCGCCGCCCCTTAAGGGTCATCCTCTCCCCTAACCCTAAAGCCTGGCAACCACTTACCAGCTTTTAGCAATATAATTTTGCTACCCCATACACATTTTTAAATGTTCTTTAGTACCTATTTAATATTTTTTAAAAAGCAACTCAGTTTCAGAAGGGAAAAATGCTCAGGACCTGTAAAGGTGATCTCATGTCTGCATAACCCCTCAGGTGACATTTACTTCCCAGGCTTCCTGAATTGCCAGGCACTTCATGTTCACCCAATTCACCTCCCTCACCCTCTCCTAAAAGACAAAGGTAAAGATGTGCACATACACGTCCTCTCTAGAAGGTCATCTTATAATCAGAAGACTGCCCTGTTTTCCTAGACCACCCCCTACCCACTCCCCACACACACTTTACCTCGGACCTCTACAACAGGGTAGTAACTTACTTATCAAGGTATGTTTCAGAGGGTAAAGTCAGCCCAGCCTGGGAAATCTTACCAGATTAGATACCGGTGGAAACATTACAGACACCCTGAGCATCACCAGATCTTGGGCCGTAAGTCATGCCCTGCACTTTTCATCCTCCCCGTAGGCTGGTTTGCTCCTGTTTTGTGGAGTCCCTGGCAGATCTGGGGTTCCTACTGTCTGGCTGCTCCAGACACAGCCAGTTTAGGTTGAAACCCTATGATCTCATCCACCTGGGCCCAGTCAGGTTGCCTGCTTCTCCTAGAATCCACCTCACCTGTCCTTTAATAAGCTCCCTCTCCTCCAGCCAGCCTCCTGGGGAGAAAGCCTTCCCCTACTCTAAGCCTTTTTATTTAAAAACAAACAAACAAAACTCTTTCCATTTGGACCCTTATGATTCTCTTCGATCTTACTGCATCTTTCAAAGCTGGTTCAGAAGAGCCTCCACTCCTCTCCCCTCTTTTTATTTTTTTCTGTTGGTTCTCCTCTTTCTAGCTGAGGTGTTTGTTTTATTTCCATTTTGCAGTGCTCAACAACCAGGCATGTACAGGCAGACTTTGTTTTGGCCACGATCAATCATCAGTTGGTTCTTGGAATCTTCCTCCTAGAAGAGAATCATGTTTCCTTCTAAGAACAATGCCAAAATTGGGGGTTGCATGCCTGAAGAAAGCTCAACCACAATTAAATGAATTTATTAAAGTGTATTGCTTGAGATAGCATCAATGTGATTTGAAAAAAAAGTCTGTGGACAAAGACATCTTAATGACAATAGATTTGACAAAATTAATCCCCAAACCCTGCTACTGCAAGAATGCTCGGATCTTTTTGTGTGACTCATACGCCTTCACTTTCTGGAGGGAAGGTTTCTATGGGAGGCATCTTGAATGTAGAAGAACCACTGAGTTAAAGCCTATCTATGACAATAATGTATCATTTTTTGAAAAGCAAAGTTAAAAGAGCTGAAGGCCCTATTCTCCAACTCTTACAGCATGAGCACAGACACATTCTATGTGATGAATACTCTCCTGTTTGCTCTCAGATCCACCCTCCACTCTGCCACCTCCCCATGGGAGCTGACCTATAAGAACAGGCTCCCTTGTTCTTCGTGCCTGTGTCTCTCTCCAGCACTGATCCCAAGAATACTTCCCAATAAACTTCCTGCATCCATCTCAGAACGTGCTTTCTAGAGAATTCAACCTGTGACAAGAGTCGAATAACTCTATAGATCTTAGGAAAAGGAGCAGCCTTTCCCTTCCCTCTCATTTCCAGTTTTCCAAAGGCAATTAGTTTCAACTCTTTGATATATTCTTTGCATATCTCTGGAAAAAATGCTTATATTACTACTTTTGGTTATCAATTTTCCTTTCTGAAGACTGAGGCTATTGCTTTCTTGCGCACACACATGCACATACACAGAGAGAGAAAGAGTACACTTCCCACCCACCCACCATCCCAATGAAGTTAGAATCAATACTCAGTAAACTCATTATCGTGACTACACATAAATGATAAAGAAAGCTCAGAAATCATATAATATGATTGTTTTCCCCCCCTCACATTTTCTTTTCCTGAAGTTAATATTTGTCTTGCTTTTCCATTTGCTTAGTTTTCTATGCATTTATCACTAATTTATTTTCAAACACTTCCCTTGTAAATCTCTTCTTGGTATACTCAAACAGATTAAGTACTCCATCAATTTCATTTTTTTCGAAGATGTCCCTTCTAGAGCCTTCTGGACTGCAATTCAATATCTAGGATTGCCTCCTAATAGTTTGCTTGGAATCTCCCTTTCCCATTAATTTGGGGATTTTCTTTACATCTTTCTTGCATTGGATTTTTTGTTTTCCTCTTTCCTGGTTTACTTTCTTGTTCTGGTGGAGTACTCCCTTGAGTAGTTTCCTTAGAAAGAGTGCATGAGAGATAAATTTTTTGAGATCTTGCTTGTCTGGAAAACAATGTATTTTACCTTTGTACGTGGTTGATTTAGGAAGACAGTGGATCTTACGCCTCCCCCTCCTTTAAGCCTATGTCTTTGGAAAAATCTCTTCTCCCTTTCATTGTAATTCTATCTCCTTAGGTCTCCATAGTGAAATTAAAAAAAAAAAAAAAGCTGAATAGAAACTTCAATTCACAGGTTAAACATATCCTCAGTATTAGAAATGTATTACACAACATAGCCAATGCCAATTTAGGTAATACAAGGAATTTATTATTTTTTAAAGCCAAGTTTACTTTTACCTCATGACTGAAGTTTAGATGTCTAGTTTTAAATATGTTCATTCCTTAAAACAGACTATGCTTCATTATATAGGTATTAATGAAGAATTATAAATTCCCTCCTGAAATAGAGGTCTTGGCAATCCTACAAAAATAACAAAAGGCTAAAGACATGCCAAAGTAAAAGTTTTCATATTAGAATAAAAGAAATAGAAAATAGAAAAATAGTTGTATCAGAAATCACATTTTATTTATTTATATATCTACATATATATGGGTTTGTACATTTCTGTATGTTTCTACAGATTTGTATGTATATTGTACATACACGTACAGCTGATGCATCCACATTATTCAAAAATCAGAGTTCTAAAAGTATACAATGAAAAGGTTTTTCCCCACTCAGTCTCCTAGCTCAGGGAAAATCATTACTTGTTTTGTGTGTTTCCTTCTAGAGATATTTAATACACATATAACAAATTATTAGGAAATACATTGGTAATTTGAAGGGATTTTAATGAATAAGTTATTCAGAAAGGTGTGAACACAGCAAAAGGAAATGGCATGCACTGGTAAAGCCTCTGGGAGCCAACAGCAGCAGGATGGCTTTACTAAGCGTGAAGAGATAAGGGGATGGGGAGAAATTGCTAGAACCTAGAGAGTGGTTGAGGAGGGCTGCCCAGCATGAACAATGGCCCTTGGTAGAGGGTCAAAACCACCCCAACCAGAGCCAGGATGCAGAAGGTCAGGGGATTAAATATTCCCAATCCAATCTCCATTGAGGGTGGCCCATTGGCTGAACCCAACTAGAAACTAGAGGATAAAGAAACCCCCTCAGGCAGTGTATTAGTCAGAACTCTCCAGAGAAACAGAATCAATAAGATATATAGATATATCTGTGTGTGCATGTGTTTATGTATGTGTGTGTGTATGGAGAGGGGCTGGCAACTCTGAAATCCGTGGGGCACATGACTAGACTGGAGATTGAGATAAGAGTTGGCATTACAGTCTTGAGTTCAAAAGCTGGCAACTCAGGCAGAATTTCTATGTTGAAGTCTGAATGTTGAAGGCAGAATTCCCTCTTCTTTGAGATTCTTAAGGCCTTCAACTGTTTGGATGAGACCCAACCACATTATGGAGGATAATCTCTTTTACACAATGTTTACTGATTTAAATGTTAATCACGTCTAAAAAAAAATCTTCACAGCAACACTTAGGCTGGTGTTTGACTTAGCGGAGTTGACACAAAATTAACCATCACATGCAGTACACAGAATTCATCTGCCTGAGCATATAGTAGGTAGAGAATGGTGAGGAAGGAATCCAGAGGAGAAAATAAAATAACCAGCCCAGTTATACATTATTTTTTCCCTTTTATACGCTAATAGTACCATGTTATACACAACATTTTACACATTGTCTTATTCACGTTTTATATATTAGAGATATTTTCATACTAGTACATGTTTTCCTCATTTTTTCTGTTGTATAATATTCCACTTTTGTGGCTATACAATACTTTATTTAACTATGATCCATTACCTATAAACATCTAAGTTCTTCCCCTAGTCTTTTGTAATTACAAATGACTGTATATACATCATTTGTATCTGTGCAAGGATGATAAACTTCCCAAAGTTTAATTGCTGGGGAAATGAGTATGAGCATATTATCAAATTGCCCACCACATGGTCTTACCAATTTACACTCTTAACCAAATATACAAAATGGCCATATAGGCTGAAAGTGAAGGGATGGAGACAGAAAACTAAAAGGGAGCCAGGGAAGCTATAGTTATTTCAGACAAAATAGACTTTCTGTCAGAAACTGTAACAAGAGACAAAGAAGGTCATTATATAATGATAAAGGGGTCAATTCATCAAGAAGATATAATAATTATAAATATATATATGCACCCAACATCAGAGCACCTAAATATATAAAGCAAATATTAAAAGCACTTAAGGGAGAAAAAGACAGCAATACAGTAACACTAGGAAACTTCAATAACCCACCTTCAACAATGGATAGATCATCCAGACAGAAAATCAATAAGAAAAATTAGACTTTACTCTTTAGATCAAATTATGTAGTTAAAAGACATATATAGAACATCCCACCCAACATCAGCTGAATGCACATTCTTCTTATACACACACAAAATATTCTCCAGGCTAGATCGTAAGTTGGGTCCCAAAAATAGTCTTAATAAGCTTAATATTGAAATCATATCAAGTTTCTTTTGGTATGAAATTAGAAATCAATAATAGGAGGAAAACATAAAAACTCAAAAATATGCAGAAATTAAACTATATGTTCCTGAATAATTGTGTCAAAAAAGAAATAAAAAAGAAATACATTAAAAATTAGAAATATTAATTAAAAATATCTTGAGTCAAATAAAAATGGAAACACAATATACCAAAACTTATGGGATACAACAAAACCAGTTCTAAGAGGGAAGTTTATAGCAATAAATGCCTACATTAAGAAAGAGGAAAGATCTCAAATAAACAACCTAACTTTACACCTCCAGGAACTATAAAATAAGAATAAAGTTAGCAAAAGGAAGGAAATAACAAAGATCAAAGCATAAATATGTGAAATAGAGACTAGAAAAAAATAGAAAAAATTAATGAAACAGAGTGGTTTTTTGAAAATATAAACAAAATTGATAAATCTTTAGCTAGACTAATAAAAAGGATAAACCACTCAAATAAATAAAATTAGAAATGAAAGAGGAGACAATTACAACTGATACTATAGAAATACAAAGGATAATAAGAGACTACTATGAACAATTACATACAAATTGGACAACCTAGAAGAAATTCCTAGACACATACAACCTACCAAGACTGAATCATGAAGAAATAGAAAATCTGAACAACTAAGGAGATTGAATCAGTCATCAAAGACTTCCTAACACAGAAAAGCCCAGGGCCAGGTAGCTTCACTGCTGAATTCTAGCAAACATTTAAAGAAGAATTAATACCAATCCCTCTCAAAATCTATCAAAAAATTTAAGAGAAAGGAACACTTCCAAATTCATTTATCAGGCCAGCATTATCCTAAAACCAAAGCCAAACAAAGACAATATAAGAAAATAGAACTAGACCAATATCCTTGATGAACACAGATGAAAAATCCTTAACAAATTACAAGAAAATTGAATTCAACAACACATTAAAATAAACGATCGCAAACCATGATCAAGTAGGATTGATCCCTAGGAAGCAAGGATGGTTCAACATACTCAAATTAATAATTGTGATACACCACATGAGCAGAATGAAGTATACAAATCATATAATTATCTCAATGGATGCAACAAAATTCAACATCATTTCATGATTAAAAAACCCTCAACAAATTAGGTATGAAAGGAATGTATGTACTTCAACATAATAAAGGCCATATATAACAAGTCCATGGTGAACATTATACCCAATAGTTATTAATAAAAGCTAAAACCTTTCCTCTAAGATTAGGAACAAGACAAGGATGCCCACTATCATGACTTCTATTCAACATAGTACTAGAGATATCTGCATTCCCACTTTCATTGGTAGCATTATTTACAATAGCCAAGATATGGAAACAAACTATGAATGGATGAATGGACAAAAAGTGTTTTTTACATATATCTTTATATAACAGACCTATAATCCTGTAGCAAATCACTCAAGAGCAGTAATAAGCTATCAAACTAGCAGCTGAGAAGAATGTGGAAACGTCACATGTATGTATGCAATGCAGTACTATTCAGCTTTTAAAAAAGAAGGAGATCCTGCCACTTGTGATGACATGGATGAACCTGGAGGGCAATATGATAAGTGAAATAAGTCAAACACAGAAAGACAAAGACTATATGATCTTATCATATGTGGAAATAAAAAAGCCTAACTCGTAGAGAGCAGAAACATATTTGCCAGGGGTTGGAGCAGGGGCAGGGGCGGGGGGTGGAGGAAGATGGGGACAATGTTGGTCAAAGAGTACGACCTTGTAGTTATAAAATGCGTAAGTTCTGAAAATCTAATGTACAGCATACTGGCCATAGTTAATAATAATGTATTGTATACTTGGAATTTGTTAGGAGAGTAGATCATTGAAAAAAAGTAAGTATGTGAAGTGATGTATAGGTTAATTAGCTTGATTTGGGGACTCATTTCACAATGTATATGTATATCAAAACACCACAATGTACACCTGAAATATATACAATGTTTATTTGTTCATCACACCTCAATTAAAAATAATAAAATAAAAAATAAAAATTGACAAGTTAATAAACTACCAAAAAGGGACAAATAATTTTAGAGACAAAGGAGAATTAAGTATTATATGGCAGTAAGAAATTTGCAGTGATGATGATTTTTTTAAACAAGCCACCAATGCTTGGGGCTAAAATGGAAATGTTTTCATCACCCTTGAACTTCCCTCACTACACACACAACACCACCACCACCACCATCACCACCACCACCACCACCACCACCACCACCACCATCACCACCACCACCACCACCATTACCATCACCACCACCACCACCACCATTACCATCACCACCATCATTACCATCACCACCACCGTTACCATCACCACCATCACCACCACCACCATTACCACCACCACCACCACCACTATCGCCACCACCACCTTATTTTCAATAAGCCAACTGGAAATACTAATGATAACAGCATTAAATGTCTTGGAACTTAAGCATTTGAACCTTGATGGGGAGGCAATGATAGTACACTATAGTCCTTCAAATTTGACAGCTGGCTGAACTGTGAAAATGTATCTTACTATACAAGTAGAAAAGAAAGTTGATTTTCAGGGAAATGTAAAGTTTCAAGTTCAAAGGACATTTGAACTAAGATATTGGGAAAAACATAATTTTGTAAAGATAGATAATTGCCTAGCAAATCACTCAAGAGCAGTAATAAGTTAACAAACTGGCAGCTGAGCAGAATGTGGAAACCTCTTTTTTAAATTTATTTAAGATAAATAGAATCAAACATATTTCAATTAAAGTGAGTAGTTGAAGTGATATGTTCAGTGCCACGTTATATAAATCAGTGCCTCTGTGGTTTACGTATTCTGATGCCATTGAAGATGGTTTGTTTTAGTGATTTGAAACAGTTGTAAATTGTGTCTTACCAGGAAACAACTGACTTTTTAATACCAATTTATATATTATGCTTATTTACTATTTAATATTTATCCTGATAATGATATTGGATTTTTTAAAAAAATTTAGAGATATAAACTGAAATATTTGTGGATGAAATGATAGGATATTTCAGATTTGCTTCCAAATCACCCAGTGGAATGGAGGGAAGTGGAGAAACATTTAGATGGTATAAGATGGGCCAGGACTAAATAATTGTTTAAGCTGAGTGATGGATGCATGGGATTCCTTATACATTTTTCATTACTTCTGTATAAGTTTGAAATTCCCTATAATAAAAAGTTTTGAAAAATACGATTAGATCCCTGAGATAAGAAGTTGGGGGAATTATATTGGTTTTGATCATTGCCTTTTTGAGAGGACTGAATAAAATTCATTCCAGTGGTGAGTGGCACAATAAATCCCTTGAAAAGATAAAGAAACCAAACTTGGGCACGAGCTAAGGGGACTTCAACCTATATATATATATATATGTATCTCTTTACCCTGTGCTCACAGTAAGTCCCAGGCCATGGCTCCTCCTGGAGTCTCAGTTACGGTGGATATGGGCTGCTCTCGCCTCTGAGGCATGTTTGACTCACTCAGGCTAGGGGTAAGATGCGTAAGGGGAAGTCAATTATGTAAGAAGGAATAACACCAATTTTTAAAACAGATTATTCAAAAAATTCTTATTCCAAAGGTTTCATGTTTTCATCTTAAGCAGTTATATTCTTCCACAAAAGCCATGGCTCAAGGTTGGTGGGAGAAACTTCTGAAACTCCTTATTTATCTCCTCTTTGAAAAAAAAAAAATGCTCAAAACCAGATGCATTGCCAGATGAAAATTTCAGCAAACTGTTGGTACTTTAACCAACTTTAACTGTTGTTATTTAATGTGGGTGGTGAATTTGAAGACTTGGTAATATAATAAAAGTTATCTCAGTCTGTGCATTGATTTCAAGTCTTTTTAAATGGTAAAAGAGATTGAATTTATCTTTCCATGCTGGGAAATGTCAGTATTCAAACAAGACATTTTTTCTCTTCTTTCCAATGAGGTTTTTGTTTGTGTGTTTGTTTGTAGTGGTTTGGGAAGAGCAGAAGTTTCAAGAGTGGGAACTGTGAGAGAGAAAGCTGAAAACTTAGATGGGGCTAGATCATTGAAGACTTTAAAAGGGAAATTTCCATCTATATTTAAAGGAATTTTTAGTCATACACACACATGGGTGCCCAGGCCCTCTCTAGTACAACTTTTCTCTGCAGAAGCCAACTCAATCTCCCAAAGGAAATTTCCTCCTTTATTTTGCAAATTGGCCATTATTAAATAACATCTACTCCCATCGACTGTGGGCAGGTTATGGACCATCTTTGCAGGCAGCTTTAGGAACAGCATCGACACAGGAAAGTTGTCTCACGGGCAGGATCTGGGGCCCAGGAGAAATATTCTCAGCTTAAGATTGATATCGGAAGTTGGAATAGATTTGATTAATTTCTAGAAAATAGTAATTCCCCTCCTTCTTCCCCTGGAGGACAAGTATACTTCCCAACTCCGTTGACTTCAGACTTGGCCAGGTGTCTTACTTTGGCCAATAAACTGTGATCAGACATAATAAGAGCAGAAGCTTCAGATGTGCTTCTGTGATTTGGCTTCTCTCCTAGGCCTTTTTGATCTGCCGTGAGAAGAACTTGCCCCAGGTAACTTTCAATCAAAGAGAATGTCTAGAGTAGAATGTCTACCTAGAGCAGACCTGAATCCAATCTAAAGCCTGAAGCAAGCCCAGGTGACCTGCAGCCTGAAGCAGAGCTGCCCCAAGATGACCCATAGATCTGTGAGCAAAAAAAAATGCAAAGGCTTATTGTTCAAGCCACTGAAGGGTGCAGTGGTACCAGGGTTTGAATGTTTTTGTCCCTTCAAACTTTACATGTTGGAAACTCAACCCCAATGCAACAGTGTTGGGAGGTAGGGCCTTTGGGGGGCTGTTTAAGTCATGAGGCCTTTGCCCTCATGAATGAATCAAAGTCAGTATTAAAAAAGCTTGTGGGAGTGGGCTCTCTCTCTCTCTTCTGCTCTTCTGCCATATGAGGACACAACAAGGTGTCATCTTGGACCCAGACACCAAATCTGCCAGTGCCTTGATCTTGGACTTCCCAGACTCTAAAGCTGTGAAAAATACATTACCCAGTATCAGGTATTCTGTTACAGAAGCACAAAACAGACTAAGGTGGTTTGTGATGCACAAACCTACAATATTTAGCTATAATAAGCCTATAATAAACCTATAATAATGAGCTATTATTGCATTAATAGCTGCTTAACATAGAAATCATCTGCACACACAATTAAAACATGAGAGCAGGTGCATTTTCTGGGAAGGCTGTATAAAGCAGTGACTTTTAATCTTTTTTAGGCTTATGGACTGTGATGACTAAATGTTTCTGTCCCCATCAAATTCATATGTTAGAAGCCTAATTTCCAAGGTGATAATGTTAGGAGGTGGGGACTTTGGGAAGTGATTAGGTCATGAGAGTAGGGCCCTCATGGATAGGATTAGGGCCCTTATTAGAGGGGAAGCTCCCTCCTTTTTTTCACCATGTGAAGACCCAGTGAGAAGATGGCCATCTGTGAACCAGGAAGCCAGCCCTCCCTAGGCACCACATCTGCTGGTACCTTGATCTTGGACTTCTCAGCCTTCATAACTGTGAGAAATAAATAGTTGTTTAGGCTGTCCAAATGGACTAAAACATGGACTTTCTTAAAAATCCAGTAAATGCCTTGATCAGATTCTTCTCCAAAATAGCTTCCTTGCACCCCCCTTGCCCCTCCCCAGGTCTCTGAGTCCACCTGACTGGCAGAATGTATTATAAAATATGTCAGGAATCCTAGAAGCAGAGGAATTTGGGGTATGTAGCTTTTTAGCTTTCCAGCCTCTGAAGCCCAGGAGGACGTTATCACGGACTTGAGTGAACCAATCGACTCTTTCTAACACACCACCATGTAAGCAGAAGAGGAAGCATTTAGGGAGGAGAATGAGAAGATGAAGGCAAAGAGAATTAGGAGAAAATGATATCATGGAAAGAAATATGACCAGAAAGAATATGAGGAAAAAGCAAATGGTTAATTATTTAAATTAAATGATGCAGAAAAACTCTGCATAAGAATGTAACGTATCTGCTCAATTGGGCAAGAATAATGTGCTTGGAGACCAGAACAGGAGCTGCTTCATTGCTGAAAAGATAAGCTGGTAGAGATGACGAGTCCTAGAAAACTCTTTCCAGAATTTGGTTGAGAAAAGAAGAGGAAGGATGTGGCTACCATCCACGCAGCCTGTGGCATAGTGAGCCACTCCTCACTCAGGGATTCATAAACTCTGTCTTCTGTGGATTGACTAGAAAGAACTTCAGTCTCTCTCCCCTTTGTCATTTTTTTTTTCATTATCCTCTTCTTGTTTCCCAAACTAAACAATCTTGTTCTTGGGTTCCCCAAGTCTTCATGTCAGTCATCAGAAGCAACTCTCAGATTCTCTTTGCATTGTCTTGTCGAATTATCATCGCCCGCGGCGTGGGAAAGTTCCCTGACACTGCTGCTGCTGCTGTCTCTGTGCCCACTTTTCTCCCTGCCTCGTGCAACCTGTATCTTGTCTCATTACCCCCTGGCAAGGTCTGTCTCTCCTGCTCACCTTCTCTGTCCTACAATTTATATTCACTCTTATATTGTACTCACAATTCTCGGGCCTCACAGCTTTCTAACCATTCTTGGCTTCGTGACTTTGTTAGATATTGCTAATAATCTCCCAATATCTATCTTCTCTTTTACCTTTTAGTAAAAGAACTTTCCAGTTTTACATGAGCCCAACTAAAGACTAATACTTGGCTTCCCAAGCAGTTAGACATGATTAGGTCTGCACAAAGGGATTCTCACTCCTCCCTTCCTTCTGGCTGGAGAGAAGCAATGGCTGGCTGGAGCAATCTCAAAATCCATTTACTCAGCATGCCAGAGCTGCCCTACCCATGCAGAGTACTCACCTCTAGACTGTTAAATGGAAGGGAGATAAAAATTAGATTTTAGGTAAGCCAGAGTGTTTTGTTTTAGACTTGAAGGGGATCAGGATGTGCCACCCCAAAATATGCCACTTTGACATAAGGATTATTTTGAGCTGAAGGCAAGTCAACAGATTACAGGAAGAATTCTCTGTCCTCCCTTTACCTGCTGAAAAGCAGGGCATAAATTTCCCTTTGTGAAGGTGTCCCCCTCTCCCGTACCAGGAAGAGGACAGCAGCTCTTAAGCGGAGATGGGGGTTTGACACTGAGATAAAGCTGCACAAACAAACCTTATGAAAACAGCCCTTATCTTCCATGAGTTTCCCCCATCTATTTCCTAGTCACTTCCCTCTGATTTATCGTCCCTTGAAGTCCAAACTTTCCCTTGTCAAAATGATGTATAAGTCTCTGAGTCTAACCCCTTCCTTTAGTTTCACTTCTTTTCTTTGAGCTCTGGTGCATATGAATGAATATTCATAAAAATTGCATGCCTTTTTTCCTGTTAGTTTGTCTTTTGTTAGTTTAATTCACAGGCCCCCAGACTCCAAACCTAAAGAAGTGGAGGAAAAGTTTTTTCTCTCTGACAGCTGTGCCTTAAATAACAACAGCCACGAAGCATAGTGCTCTCCTTGGTAACAATGGCTACGTGTCCAGCTGCCACACAACATCCAGGACTAGCTTCACAATGACAACTGCATCTTTCTGGAACAACTGCCACAATCTGTTCTCTGCCTATTAACATTCTCCTCTGACTAGAACAATATCTAAAGATGTTTTTCATCTATATCTCATGACATTTCAATAATTTGGGGGCAAGAATGAATAGTACCTGGTAGGACAATCCTATAAATTTTGTCCCTTTGGAAGCAGTATACTAATACATATCCTCCATGATCTTCAGGCATTGGTGTCCGCTAACTCGCAACACATCCAAGCGCTACCACTTAACAGTAACGCTGCTGAGCCTTTCCGTGTCTCGATTATGAAATGGGGATAATAATTATATTTGTCTCCAAAAGTTGCTGTGACAATAGTTTAAGTGAAATTATTATGCAGGTTTACATTATTATAATTATACCATTAAATTATCCTACTTTTTCAAAATATGATCATGTGAAACAGTCCTTGGGTCTTTCCCTGGATTTTGGAAGAGTCTGCATCATTAGCTTCACAGTAAATCCAGCTCTGCCTACCTCACAGTGTCGTTAGAGGATGACATAACATACAGCCAGGGCCACTAGCACTAAGGTACATTTGTACTTATTACAGAAGGGTGACCCCTCCAGACTGACAAGGGGCTCAGGCCTTGGCCAGCAGAGAAGGGGCTAGATTTCAGCTCTCACCCTTCTTCCACTCAGGGCTGCTGATACAGCTGTAGGTTGGTGACTTCGCCAAGGTGCCCAGCCGACAGGGTGGAGGTGAGCAGGAACCAAGCTCAAGTCCCCTTTTCTCGCCAAGTTGTGTGTCTCAGCATGCAGCTGCATATGCACAAGAACAGGGCACTTTGGGCTTCCCACGAAGTCTCTGTCTCTCTGCCAAGCCCTGCACCCACTTTTGGCTAATGTGCAGAGAGATGCCCTGGAGTTGGTGGGTGGGCCAGCAAATTACAGCAATACAGCAGCAGCCCTGATCCCTGGCACACAATAAGCACTTTGCAAATATAAACATTCCTCTTTTGCTCACCCTCTCCCTGCACCAATTCTTTCCTACCCATGTAATGTTTTCCTTACTTGCTCAAACTTGTGTAACTCAAGGTCATTTAGAAAGTTAATTTGCATATCTTCAAGGAAGCAATTGAAAACCTAAGTTACTCCAGGCAATTCCACTGTGTCCTTGAGCTTTATGGGGGTGGGAATATCCACATAAGACAAATCTTTGGGGATTGTGCCAGGTTCCTTGTCTATCTCCACTAGTGCACTGTGACAAAGATTCTTTGCTTGGTCAAACTTTGGTCAGGCTCCTGAACCTTCTTCTAGGCCCATTTGTGTACTTCCTTGTAAAATCCAGTTTTAGCAAAGAACAGTGCTAAGTCAGTTTAGCAAGAACCTTCTACCCCTTGATATCTGATCACCCTGAATATCTGATTGGGTTCCTCATTCTCCACCATCTCCAGGTGACGTTTGATCACCCTGGCCTGTCTTCAGCAAGAACCCTGTTAGGTGGGTTTATCCAGAATCCCCCTCACCCCTGATGTTTCCTCTTAGTAACATCCATCCTCTGACCCCAACCCTGCTCCTTGGCTATAAACCCCCACTAGCCCATGCTGTATTCGGAGTTGAGCTCAATTTCTCTCCCCACTGGAAAATCCTATTGCTGTGGTCCCTACACCTACCATGGTGGTCCTGAATAAAGTCTGTCTTTACCATGCTTTATTAAGTATCAACGAATAATTTTTTCTTTAACAACTGGTGGGAAGGAATTTTGGGTTATGCCACCTGGAGAATGCCTACAACTCATTTATGGAAAGCCAAGCCTGAGGGCTGTGCCTGGCCAGTCTCAGGGCCTTGAGTGGGGTTGGGGGGTGGCTGAGCATCAGTGCCCTCTGATGTCAAGACTTGCCTTTTGGCACCTTAGTGGAAAAACTTGGAGCAAATTCCTTAAGTGGTCTGTTCTCTACAAAGCAGCCACTAGAGGGCTCTTTAGGGTCTCTGTCTCCCCCCTCCCCCTCCCCCAACCCTTTCTTTTTCTCTCTCCTTCCACTTAGGATCTTTCCTAAGGACGGTTAGGTTAGGAAGTTGGACAGCAGGACAGCAGAGGCCTAGCTCACCCCACTCACATCGTCTCTGCTGTGTGATTTACACTGAGGCAAAGGAGCTGCTGAGACACGTAATTTCTCCATCGAGGTAGATACACATTTAAAATGTTGGTCCTGGCCAGGCATGGTGGCACACCCCTTTAGTCCCAGCTACTTGGGAGGCTGAGGAGGAGGATCATTTGAGCCCAGGAGTTCGAGGCTGCAGTGAGCTATGATTGTGCCACTGCACTACAGCCTGGGCAACAGAGTGAGACCCCATCTCTAAAATTAAAATAATAAATAAATAAAATAAAATAGAATAAAATAAGATGTTGGTACTATAAAGGCTGACTAATTTATATTCCTGCCAACAGCCTTTGTGAATTAACTGTTGATCCACACCCCTGTCAACACTGGACATGATCAATCTTGTAAATTTTTTCAACACGATAGAGTAAAAATAAATATTGAACAAATTTTCTTGTTTTTAATTAGCCATCTCTATTTTATCTGTTCATATCCTATTGGTATTCTTTGCCCTGTACGGATATTTTAAAATGATATTTTTTAATCTACAAAGTCTCCCTGTACAAAGGAAATACAGCTTCT
>RJWJ010007521.1:0-57199 GCA_004363605.1 Indri indri | reverse complement strand
ATGCATAGATATATGCAAATACTATGCCATTTTATATAAAGGGCTTGAATATCCGGGGATTTTGGTATCCACAGGGGGTCCTGGTACCAATCCCCCCCAGATACTGAGGGACAACACTATACGTATAATATACACGTAAAATATATAATTACCCACTCTCAGGTATTGTTATAGCAGCACAAAACACACTAAGACATCAATGCAGGCTGATACCAAGTTGTCAGTGACATATTAGAATTAAGCATGGTTGGCCGGGCGCGGTGGCTCACCCCTGTAATCCTAGCACTCTGGGAGGCCGAGGAGGGAGGACTGCTTGAGCTCAGGAGTTTGAGACCAGCCTGAGCAAGAAGAGCAAGACCCTGTCTTTACTAAAAATAGAAAAAAGTAGCCCGGCGTGGTGGCACATGCCTGTAATCCTAGCTACTTGGGAGGCTGCGGAGGGAGGAGCCCTTGAGCCCAGGAGTCTGAGGTTGCTGTGAGCTAGGTGGATGCCGCAGCACTCTAGCCTGGGTAAAACAGAGCAAGACTCTGTCTCAAAAAAAAAAAAAAAAAAAGGAGACGAAAAGAATACAAATATTTTTTCAAATATGTAAAATTTTCAAGGCTAAAAATGCCAGTCCAGAATAGACACCTCTGTCTACAAAGTATGGCCTTACTTCCACTCTTGAGCAGTCGTTTTTCTTCTTCCTTTAGCTTGTTCTGCATCAGACGGAGAGTATTTTCAGCTTCCTGTGGGAAAGTAAAAACAAGATTCAGAAGAGATGACCCTTCTGTGGACCATTTCTACTCTTCCTCACCATTGAGTAAGTGCTACTACGTTTGTGATACAGAACAAGAAAAGATCCAACCTCAAGGAAGGAGAAGAGAACTAATATTGCCTAAGCAGCTCTAGGGTCCCAAAACTTGGCACCCTTTCTCTCCGAGGTCACCAGTGGCCCTGTCACACTTCCCTGCCTCTGAGGAGAACCAAATGACACAGTTAAATGCCCACTGTGTGTGCCTGCAACAGCTGTGGACAAAGAACAGATGCACATAACTTTGGGACAGTGACAGACCTCTTGCTCTCAAAAGAGGAAAGCATGGATTTTATAATTGTTCTGCCCTGCACTGCCTTCAAATACCAGTCTTGAAAGATGCTAAATGGTGGGGCAGGTCAGATGAGAAGAGAAAGAAAGAAATACTAGTCTTAATTCCTGGGATGGGGCCAGGAGGAGGTAACACTTATAAAATGCGGCCCTGATTATTGTCAAGAGGGAGAATGGGAGAGGAAACCAGCTTTTAAAATTGTGCTGTTGTTCTAAACATTAAAAAGAAATCACTGTGTTTCAGGCATGGGGTATTTCAAGGGAACAGGTATTAAGGACAGAGAGTAGGAGCAAGTGTAGGGGAAAAGGAGGAGAAATACCTGCTGAAGGCAGGCTAGCAAAGGCACATCCTCAGCAGTGACTTGGGCACCTACCTGCCATCCTGAGCCATATTCTTCGCTATGTTCTCTGAACCCAGGGTGGCCCCAGATGATACAACAAAACGGTCAAAGTTTCTTTTCACTGGCCCTTTACTGTCCTTCCCAGGTACGCAATGTTTAAAATGTCCTAAACTCCAGGCTCTTCCTGCTGCCCTCAAAATGTGCCTGTCCTGTACCCTGTTTCTCCATGGCCTGCCTCTCTGCCACAGAGTAATGCCAGTGACAAGTTACTCTCAAGATGACGTTTGTCCATACAAATGCGTTGGTTACTCCCAGTCAGCCCTCCTGGACAAGAAAACAGCCCTGCCTTATCTAAACGCCCAGGTTTGTAAGAAGTCCAGCACAACCTTACTACCAAAAGCTGTCAAGGACAGTGTGAGAAAGGGAGATTGTAGACCAATTTCGTCATGAACATGTATTCTAAATGACCATTCTCGGGTTAAGCCTAAATATCCCAAGAGACAAGGGAAATTCAAAAAGTGATTATAACTTGGTCCAATGTTCTTTGTTCTGAATTCCACATTTGTGAACTCACGCTGGAATCTGAAATTCTCTTCCCTAAACAGCCTTACCTACTGGGATGACAGGAACTGAAAACAGCTGGTCAGGTTCTGGGTTACACATGTTTCCCACAAGCAATAAACTGCCACTCCTCTTCACAGAGCAGTCTCCAGTGAGCTAGCTTATGATTCAATTAACCAAGGCTTGAAAATCTTTACATGAACTGACCAAGCAAGTTTTTAGATCTGTACTCAAGACCATTTACATAATTTGGGGGGATCAATGCAAAATAAAATGCACTTTAAAATGATTACAAATTTCAGGACAGTAACAGCAGAGCATGGAAGTAAGCATAGGCCCTTCTAAGGGCAGAATCTAACGTGACTGCACAGGTCACATGTCGCCCTGTCCGCACTCCTAATTGACTAAACCCTGATGAAAACATAACACCAAAGAGTGGAGGCTGGGCGCTGTGGCTCACACCTGTAATCCCAGTGCTTTGGGAAGCTGAGGCAGGAGGATCATTTGAGCCTAGAAATTTGAGACCAGCCTGGGCAATACAATGAGACTCCATCTCTACAAAAAAATAAGAGAAATTAGCCAGGCATGGTGACATATGCCTGTAGTCTCAGCTATTTAGGAGGCTGGGGCAGGAGGATCGCTTGAGCCTAGGAGTTTGAGGTTGCACTGAGCTATGATGACACCACTGCAGTCTAGCTTGGGCCACAGAGTGAGACCCTGGCCCCCGCCAAAAAGAAAAAGATTTGATCACCCTGGAGTCCAGGCTACGCTGCCAACAAAATAAAAGAATTACATGAGCAATCTTCAGACTGACCTGGGAGAAAATACATTTACTGGTATTTTTTTCAGTGATATTTACAAACTGAAGGAATGGTCTGCACAGAACAGGCTGAGCACTCACCTCAAACCTCTCCTGCTCCATCCTGTGATGGTTCTCAAGTTGTTGTTCCAGGTAAGTCAAGTTTCGAAATTTCTCTAGATAAATGTCATACTGCTTCTGCAATTCTTCTTCAATCTTCTCATACTCATCCATAAAGGCTGGCCTAAAACGAGCAAATGAAATAAAAAGTGAAAGGTTAATAAACACACAGTGTTTTGAAATTCATATTCAGAGCTCCAGACTCCATCATGGCTTTCTTTGGAAACCTTTAATTAGAGAAGGTTCCTCACTCTTGTAACTGCTTAACACTAATTGCCCTTTTCTCTTCCCTCCCACCAAAACGAACATACTTCTTTGAAATCATAAATAAGATATGCTCTTTGTAAAAACTTGAAATAATCCTAAAAGTATAAAGAATGATGTAAAAATTACTCATAATCCCATCACTAGGTATAAGCACTTAATATATGACATACATCCTTCCAGACTTTTCTGTGCATAGGTACAGATAAGAATGCATTTTTAAACAAAAATTAAATATATTGCCATAAAGTTTTGCAGTCTTTTTTAACTTCAGTATACCATAGATTTCAGTGAGTTAAAAATAATCATACACCATACACCTCTCTCAAAATTGATAAAGTAAATATATACATTATCTTAGTTGGGTATAATGTTCCACTGTCTGGATATTCTAAAATTTAATCAGTTCTCTAAAAAGGGAAACATAGGTTGCTACAAATTAAAGCTGTTCTTAAATAATATAAAGTTAAAAAATAAAAACCATAACATATAAACTTGTTTCAACTGATTTGCTGAACTTTACTTTCTTTTCCTTCTTATTAATGATCTTAAAGAGAAAACTCTACTCTTTTCAAAAATAAAAGTGATAAACTAAAAAATAATTTATAATCTTTTGAACTGGAGCAAAACAAAAACCTTTCTATTAAAAGGATCTGAGGCTTAACAAAAGTGAATTCATGGTTTAAAGGCAGAATTGGTTAAGGAGACAAATCTGTCTGGCAGCACTGATTTCAGAAGAGGAGGGAGGGTGGCCTCTCCCTTGGCTGGGAGGACACCTCTGCTGCCTCCCTGCGGTTATCGTCTGCCGCTGCAGTCTGCCTTTCTGTAGGTCTCAGGGCAGTAGCCAGAGTGAGGACCAGCAACCAGTACCTCAAAAAGGCAAAACACATTTAGAGCAGATGTAGTCGCTGGGAAGAGGAGGGAGTCAAGAAAGAGAAAAATGGGCTGGGCTCACGCCTGTAATCCTAGCACTCTGGGAGGCTGAGGTGGGAGGATCACTAGAGGTCAGGAGTTTGAGACCAGCCTGAGCAAGAGGGAGATCCCGTCTCTACAAAAAATAGAAAAAATTAGCCAGCCATGGTAGTGCGCATCTGTAGTCCCAGCTACTCAGGAGGCTGAGGGCTTGAGCCCAGGAGTTTCAGGTTACAGTAAGCTATGATTATGCTACTGCACTCCAACCAGAGTGACAGAACAAGACTCTGTCTCGATTAAAAAAAAAAAAAAAAAAAGAAGTGAGAATGAAAAGGGAGAAAGAACAGCAGCACATGGGAAAGGAAAACAAAGATACAGCAAGGGAAGGAGGGTACAAAACAAGCAAAGAGAAGAAAGAGCTCCAAGAAATGTGAGGGACACACTTGAAAGGCTCCACTGACCTAGGAGGTGGTTTGTGCCACTATTATCCATCCATATTCCTTGGAAATGTATTTCCAATGAGGCAAAGTGGTAATAAGAAAAAAGATGAATTACTGAGTGGTGAGGAATTATCAAAGTCTAAATAAAGTCTAAAATCTATGCAAACCAAGGATAGGAGTATGTTTCTGTTTCCACCTGATTTACGGCAATATCTTAGGAGACCAAGCCTCGTGGAACTTTCACCATCTGGGTTTACTTACTTTGCACTGAGTTCCAAGAAGCTATAAAAGCTTAAAGGGCAGTTCAAGAATTAAGCAGTTTTCCAGACATATTGAAAGCAATAAAGAGAATGAGTTTAGCAGTCTGCTTGTTGTGACAGGCAACACACGGACATTTTGAAGTAGAGATAACCTTACATAAGGCTTTTTTCACGCTTAAAGAGTTAATATCATGTTATATTCTCTTAGTCTTTGTTCTAACTTACAAGGACGTCTTTCCACTCATTCTTCGGGTGTTCATATCTACCTGACACTCTGCAGAGTCTGCAGTCGCTTCCGATTTCTTTCCAGTTCTAATTTTCTCTTTTCAATTTTGGCTTCTAAATTAGCTTCATCGGAGGCCACATTATTGAGCAGGTCTTTAGTCTTCTGAACCTGCGCCTACATTTAATAGGAAATAATGAGACAATGTGCCAATAAAGACCGCTCTTTGAAGAAAGGGATACTTCAGCTCTTCGGGCATAGCAACATCATGCTAAACAAGCACAAAAGCAAACAAAGCAAACACTCCCCCAAACAATGACATATTTAACCAACCATTACAGGGAGAATATCTAGAAAGAATTAATTTTTTCCCCATAAAAAATGGGTTTTTCTGCCTGGGGAAACAAGTGAAGATGGAAAGAAGTGTCCTGATCAAGATGGAGAGAGGCCCGTGCTCGTCGGTCCGGCTTGCTCAGCGAGAACTGGGTATACTCGGGAGGCTGAGGCAAGAGGACAGCTTGAGCCCAGGCTGGTTAGTCTGCCTTTACATTGTTTAGGCTATGCCTAGTTACAAACACCTGACTTAGGGAATAAATGCACACACAAGTACAGCTCTACTAGTGGAAACAGAAAGAAACATGCATGGCCCTAACCCACTGCCTGCTGGGATTGAGGAAGAAGGTTCCCCTTCCCTCTCCCTGGCAACAGAAGCTTGACTACAGACTGGACTGAAACAGAGCGAGCACCCTGAAGTCAGCACAGAAGCAGCTTCTGCAGTGGCACCAGCCACACTCTTGTCTGCCAGCCTTTGGAAGGGGGCCTGGGCAGCAGTCAGAGAGAGGCCCTTGGGCAATGGGGCTAAGTAAAGAAAGGGAGGGAACAAGAGACCATTGATGACAACGCAGACGTTCCTATCCTCTCGTAAGAGAAAGTTCACATGGCTGGGCACGGTGGCTCACGCCTATAATCCTAGCACTCTGGGAGGCCAAGGTGGGAGGATTGCTTGAGCTAAGGAGTTCGAGACCAGCCTGAGTAGGAGTGAGACCCCGTCTCTACTAAAAATAGAAAAAATTAGCTGAGCATGGTGGCACCCACCTGTAGTCCCAGCTACTCAGGAGGCTGAGGCAAGAAGATTGCCTGAGACCAGGAGTTTGAGGTTGCAACGAGCTGTGATGATGCCACCGCACTTTACCCTGGGTGACAGAGCAAGACTCTGTCAAGAAAGAAAGAAAGAAAGAAAGAAAGAAAGAAAGAAAGAAAAGAAAAGAAAGAAAAGAAAGAAAAGAAAGAAAAGAAAGAAAAGAAAGAAAAGAAAGAAAAGAAAGAAAGAAAGAAAGTTCATTTGAAGCAGGAGGTAGAGTCAGAGGAAATGCACTGTGGTCTTCATACTCATGTTTTCTTCATCTGGGAAGCTGGCCAGGCCAGACGCCCTGTGGTTCAGTTCCAGTCTGCTGTAGCAGGAATCGGGACTATAACCCAGCTGACTGCAAACTACCTCCTCAAGTGCTGACTTTCCAGCCTGGCGTTAAGTTCCTGACAGCCACCATGGGGTTTTCCCCTCCAGTACGTTACATGTGTGTCGGCACCCCATAAAGGGTTGCTGACTATTTTCCTGCAGGTCTCTGAAAAGCTATGGGGTCCACAAAGAAAGGACCTAAGAAGTCCAGACACTCTCGATTCTCAGAGATGGTGCATTTTTGTAAGCAACCACTGTTACTGATGATGAATTAATGGTTTAATCATTTTTGGTCTAAGTACACTAACAATTCCTAAGATAATTTCATCAAAATAATCATATCACTAACCAGCCATTTGTTGCAAGTGCTTTAAAGACCACAGGAGACGTGTTTACTCTCACAGGGAGAAAGGTGGGTCTTCTTTCTGAACAACTCAAGCTGATGGAGACTATTTCTCTGAATCAAAGTCAGATTAAACCCTAGTGAATTTATTTGACCTTAAAAAATAAAAACTATTTTTTAAAGGTATTTATTCCTCAAATAAGAAAGATCAACATATAAACCTAAGTAATTTTCCCTGGTTTCCTGAAATACATGGCCTATACTTCATAACCCCTTTTAAGTACCCGCAGTGGTGTTCTGGTTTTGCTTTCAGAATTAGCAAACGTCATGGATATTTTCCAACAATGGAAAGATCTTAAGAGAGATTCACCAAGAAATTGACTGTGCCCTCTTTGGATGTTCTTATTTTTAATGTATTAGTGGTAAGGGCACGTTCATGCCATGTTCACTGGATTCAGTTAGAATGCTGGGAAGTATAAGAGTATACTCACTACTTTTTAATTAAAATTTACAGAAAAACTGGAGTACAATACAAAGCATTTTTCTACTGAATAAAGCGCTTGTGATGACTGACTATCCATGTGGCCCGAGACCAAGCTTGACATGCACCGTTGTGAAGAATGCTCATAAGGACCCCATGCAGTTGGCACTGCTGTTCTCCCCATTTTATAGATGAGGAAAGTGAGGCACAGAGGGGTTAAGTAACTTGCCTACAATCACACAGTGGAATTCAAACCTAAGCAGTCTGAGTTAGCGTCTGCCTGTCATCTGCCTTCCACCTGAATGTTTTAGAGGAGAGGCGTGAGTAACAATTGAGGGTGGGTGAGGAGTGAAGGATGGTGATCGTTCTGTTTATTAGAGTCTCTCCAGAATTAAGAAAACCTGGAAATCATTCAAATGCTCAGCAGTGAGGAAATGGTTAAATAAGACCATTATTTATTAAAACTATTAAAGAATGAAAAGTAATTATCAAATTAAAACTGAATTTTTAATAACATGAGAAATTGTTCTTGTTTACAATGAGGGGAAAAACAATAGTAGTAACCTAGATATTCTAGATTGTCCTCTGAATTTTTAATTTCCCTACTAACATATCCCATATTAAGAGGCCTAGTGTGTTCTGTCTTGTGCAGGCAGGAAATTGGTATTTTTGAGTCCCAGGCATAAAGACATTAAATAATCTTACCAAAATCTCTTTGATTGCAGCTCTCATCACTTTTTCAGTCTCATTTATTTCCAGAGGTCTGCCAATGGCTTCTGTTCTCATTTCCTAGAGAACACAATAAAATTATTTACATATATTTTCAGAAAAGGAGTTCATAAAACCAATATTCCTAGAACTAGATATGGCTTATGGACTGATTCTCAAAAGTTTCATCACAATGTGGATCTCTGATGCAAAAACCCTCCTGCCATCACCTCTCCTACAAACGTCTTCCATAACCTGACTGCTTATGTGGCCTATCTCCAGACCTGGGGGTCTCCTTTTCTGTTAGAGGCCTATGTGCCCCTATCTCCATGGGCAAAACTGAACTCAGCTTCTGTTACGTTTTCTCCCAAATTTGTTTCCTTATCTGCATTCCAAACAGGTGACTCCCAAACTAAGCACAGGACAACTTGCTGTACGAATCCCGACGGCCTCTACAATCTTTCTTATGATTAAGTCCCTCTATATTGCCTATCACTGACAAACAACTGATGAGAACAGCTATCCTGGTCCCGCCCCTAGCATTTACCATTAACCAATCATGGGAGGCATCTGTGACTATCATATGAGCACTGGGAAATCATGAGCTATGCGATTTTAATGTAGATGCAGTTATGAGGTTTGCTATAGACTGAATGTTTGTGTCTCCCCAAAATTCATATGTTGAAATCCTAATCTAAAAACTGATGGTATTAGGAGGTGAGTCCTTTAGGTCATTAGGGTAGAGCCTTCATGAACGGGATTAGTGACCTTAAAGAAACCTTAGAGGGGTCTCATCCCTTCTACCATGTAAGGACACAGATAGATGGTGCTGTCCATGAGGAATGGGTCCTCACCAGACACAAAATCTGCCAGCACTTTGATCTAGGACTTGCTAGTCTCCAGAACTGTGAGAAATTTCTGTTGTTTATGAGCCATCTAATTCATTGTATTTTTGGAGGGTATCTTTTCCTTGTTCCAAAGTTTATTGTATTTTGTTATAGCAGGCTCAATGGACGAAGACAAGGTTGCTGGAGCACTTTATCAAATCCATCCGGTGCTCCCTTTGTTCTGTGGCAAACTACTGAGGGCAGGGAGTACGACTTACTTGAGGAGGCAGAGGTCAGTGCCTTGCCTGTGGTTGGTGCTGGTTTTCAATAAATGTTTATTGAGTGTATGAAAAACAAATATTGGATAGGGCCCTTCCTCAGATCATGACTGTATGCAGAATTTGAGAGGTATTGTATTCAGGGTCTCATGGTTTCCCTGGGAATGGTTCAGCCACTCATTACTTCTTCATTCATTACAGGAAAGTGCTGAAAGAGCCCCGGCAGAATGCTGGTGAAGTCTCACAATGATGCCACAGCCCCACTGGCAATTAGCAAGTGACTCGCTCCTGTCTCTGGGTCTCTTAGGGACATGTATAGACAGACACATGTATACTACTGCACTACAAATAGAAAACACGGAAAGCCTGGAGTTGCTTCATCAGTAATGTGAATTAGCTAGCAGATGTTAGTGGCAGTTCTGTTCTGCCAACCCCTCTTCAACAGGTGGCAACCACTACGGTAATATATGCAAAGCAGGGATGGGGACCTGGCACTCAAGTCCCTCTTCCCCGGGAGGCTGAGGCAGAAGGATCGCTTGAGCCCAGGAGTTTGAGGTTGCTGTGAGCTAGGCTGACGCCACAGCACTCACTCTAGCCCGGGCAAAAGAGTGAGACTCTGTCTCAAAAAAAAAAAAAAAAAAAAGTCCCTCTTCCCCAGACCTCCACTTCCAGTTTGCTCTTAGAGAGGAAATGTAAATCAAGAGGAAAAGTGCCATTACACCGTGGCAGCGATGCCAGAACACAGGCAAGGCTGCGAAGAGCACGCGTGCGAGTGTGCAGTCATGCCTGACATACCTGATAGGAAGTGAATGAATGAAATTCACTTAATTTTAAAACATCAGATCGACCATGTATGTTTCAATGCCAAAAATACTTACAGGTAGGATTAAACACTACTCCATTTCTTCTTAAACCAGACTCTGCTTCACGCTGGAATCAACTGGAAACCTTTAAAAACCTGATGCTTGGTTCTCAGTCCCAGACACTCTGATTCATTGGTATGGGGAAAACCTGGACATCAGGTGAGTCTAATGTTCAGCAAAGTTTAGGAACCACACACTTAAACAGCTGCTTAAATGTAGGGGATGGCACGTACTCCTTGGTTGGCACTTGCTGGAATAAGGATTGCAAATAAGTTTCCACTGTAACATGGATTTCAGCTGACTTGGAGTGACTGCCAAGATAACAATGATCCCAAATTTTGCGGTATGTGAGTATCACCCAGGAGACTCTGAGAACTTCCAATGCCCAGGTCACATTCTGTAACAATGATATCAGAGAGCCAGGCTTGAGGCCAGATAGAGTGTCTCACATCTGTAATCCCAGCACTTTGGGAGGCTGAGGCAGGAGGATCACTTGAGCCCAGGAGTTTGAGATCAGCCTGGACAACACTGTGAGACCACATCTCTTAAAACAAAAAATTTAGTTGGGCATGGTGGCAGACGCATGTAGTTCAAGCTACTCAGGAGGCTGAGGCAGGAGGACTGGTAGAGCCCAGGAGTTTAAGGTTGCAGTGAGCTGTGACTGCGCCATCACACTCCAGCAGGACAACAGAGCAATATCCTGTCTCCAAAAAAACAAAAAAGCAAGCCAGGATTCAGGAGTTTTTAAAGATGCCCAAGTGATTCCACTGGGCAGCAAGGTCTGGGAACCATGAGCTCAGAGAAGAGCACTTTTGAGAAGAGTTCTGAGGCTAGAAACACCAGAAAAAAGCATCATGATCAATAAAATCTACCATGGACACAAGGGGGACTGTTTCAGCCACGTGCCACACACTGCCATTCCTAAACTAGTAGCTAAAGGCATTAACGCCAGCGGATGAGCGCCCACTATAAGAAAAGCAGCTAGCGGCCTATATCGCTTTCCCGCACATTACCTCATTTATTCAGGTATGTTTAATTAAATCAGAAGAACTGAAAAGGGAGAGCAGGATTGAAAAAGAAAACCCTGAAGAGAAAATGTGCATAGCTAAGAAAGTAATTATTTTATCTGAACGCAGCTTACCCTCAACTCTACCTCCTTGCCCAGCAAGTCATACAGAGATGCTCCTTTGGAGGTGATTTCAGACGCGAGCTGCCTGGCTGCTTTCAAATCTGCGATCTGGAAGGAAAATATCAAAAACAGAAACCTCAGTAGCAGATTTTTAATAGGCATTCAAGCACCAGTCTGTTAGTGTCAAGTCCTACCTCCAGTCGGGACACCTGACTGAAGATTGCGTTTCGCCAGTCAGCACTTGTGTGCTGCAGAAGAGCGCCCCCAGGACACCTGGTTAGGAAGCCATGCTCTAAGCACGAATGAGACCAATTCCAAGACACCTGGGTCTCTCTGAAAAACCAAATGTCAAGTCAAGCTGAACCCATGACCAGGAGTCATGGGTGGGAGAAAGCTGACGTGCTTCCTGTTTGGACTAGGTCACAACAGGGTACCCTGACAGCAGTGCAGTGACCAAAGGAAGGGACAACCTTAGGGACACATGTCCTACCGTGGCATCCCGATGCCCTAGATTGAACATAGGGCTCCTGCGGTGGGGGAGCTATTGCCAGGAAGGCGATGATGACAACCATGATGACGATTTAGCCCTTTGCACAGGCTTCTTTCTTAGGATGTGCATGTCACCTCCTCTGCCTTGAATATGCCCAATTTTCCAAAGTGCCCAAACATAAGTATCTCCCTGCTCCACACTTACTCTCCCTCCCTCCTAAACAACTAATCCCCATCTTCTGTCTTTCTTTTCCTTCCCTTTTCTTTTTTTTAAAGACAGGGTCTCGCTGTTGTCACCCAGATCAGAGTGCAGTGGTGTGATCATAGCCCACTGCAACTTCAAACTCCTGGGCTCAAGCGATCCTCCTGCTTCAGCCTCCTGAGTAGCTGGGACTACAGGCGCGTACCACCATGCTCAGCTGATTTTTTAATATTTTTGTTGTAGAGACGGGGTCTTGCTATGTTGCTTAGGCTGGTCTCAAACTCCTGTCTCGGCCACCCAAAGTGCTCTAATTACAACTTTCTTCCCACTTCCTTAGTCCTCCAGGGCACTGCTCGCTCCAGCTCCTCCACCTCATCCCCAGGATACGGCTCCCTCCAGTTCTAGCTGCTTTTCCCCCCTTCCCGGCAGCAAATCCCATTTTCTTTTTAGGATTCTCCTCACCTTCCCCACCTGCCAACAGTGGAGAGTGCCAGAGTTCAGTCCCCGGACCTCCCTTCTTTTCTACCGGCACTCCCCTAACCTCCCGGCTTCAATACCGCCTGCGGGCCTATGCCTCCCAGCCCCCAGCGCCAGCCGGCTCTCCCCTGAGCTTGTCTCACACACCGACTTCCTGTTCAGCATCTCCACCTGACATTCCAACAGGCATGGCAAATACAGCACGTCCAGAACCAAACTCCTAATCTTCCCCACCAAACCTACCCCCTTCCAGACTTCTCCATTTTGGCAAATGGCAACTTCATCCTTCTAGGTGCTCAGCCCGCAACTTTAGAGCTGTGATGTCTAATGCAGGAACCACTAGCCACATGCAGCCATTTTCACACTTCAATTATCTAAAAATTAAATAAAATTAACTCAGTTCCTCAGTTGTGCTCACTGCATGTGGCCAGTGGTTTTGCAGAGCACAGCACAGACACAGAGCTCACCCACCAGCACGGCCAGCGCAACCGCACGGTGCTGCTTCAAGGTCTTCCTTGTATTGTCTCATCTGCTCTCAACCCTCATCCAATCCCACGAGATCTAGCGTCAAAATACGTCCTAACATCGAGCCACTTCTGTTGCTCAGGAGTCTGGCTCCTCGTTAAAAAGCCACATGTGATTTTTCAGGCCCAGCCATAGGTAATGTCAAGGCTGTGCCTGGCAGCCTCTTTGGGGAAGCTGCCCACCCTGTGCCAGCCTTGAGGCATAGCCAGTGCCCTGCACTTGGGAGGGAGCTGCAGTCACAGACGCAGGCCCTCTGGCCTAGCTTGGTGCATGCATTCCTAGGTCCTCTGAGGCTTGGGCCGAGGCCTCCCTTTGGGGAGGAGGGGCAACCCTGAAGACACCTTTCCCACCCTGATTCAGGACCCAGGACTTTCCACTTCTAGTCCTTCCCCCAGCCTTCTCCCCAACTCAGAGTCCATAAAACTGCTGGCACCTCTGGTTGGGGGCTCCCTCAACAGTGGGACGACCCCATGTCTGCATGGATCCACCTGACCCTCGACTTGTGGCCATTCCATGGGGGAAAACGGAACAGGAGTCGTCGGTGCTTCCTCCGGTTTTAGAGTCTTGCTTATACCATCACAGTAAGTGGTTAAAGGCTTAACTTTCATTTTTCACTGGCTGCTGTGGTTGGCTCCTCTGACACCTGACAGCCCACTGAACTCTTGACACCATGCCACCCCAGACACCACTGCTCACAGTCACTGTCACCCCTGCTTTCTAACCCCCTGCACCGCCCTCCTTTAGTGTGATGGGAACCCAGCAGCAAGAGTGATCCTTTTTATAGGAAATTCTAAGCATGCAGGTCTCTGCTCAAAACCCAACAATTTTCTACCAGAGTAAAAGGCAAAAGTTTTCCAGGTGCCAGAGGGTCTGTCACTACCTCCCTGCTGGCTCTCATCACACAGCCTCCTTGCTGTCCTGTTCCTCCAACACACAAAACAACATTCCCATCACAGGACACTCTTCCCACTCCCCACCTTCCCTCCCTCGGGTCTCTGCTGAAAACACTGTCCAACCCTGGTCACCCCATACGACACCTGCCCCTGCACCGTCCTCCCACCCTGCTCTGTGATCCTCCACAGCACTTACGGCATCTGACCTTCCACACCTTTGCACTGCTGTTCACAGGCTCACTCCGCCAAGAGAGCAGCAGGAACACACAATTTCTGTCCCTTTTGTTCACACCTGTATCCCCAGTGCTTGAACACTACCTGGCAAATACCTGGCTTTCAGCACTGGAATTAATGTATTGTGGCTTTCTTTTATCCAAACGCTGATGAGCACAAAAGTGACAAATCGCCCTCAGTCAAGGAGTGAGGAAAGAAGTGGTGTCGTGAGTAACCGACGCTTTCCGTTTCAGAGTTTGAGGAATAAACACTCTGCCCCTCACTACAGCCTTTCATTGTCCTCACCTTTGAGCTGAGATCAAACTTGAATTTGCCGATCTCTTCCTCTCCGATCTCAGAGCCCTCCATCCCTTTGGTCTCCATAGCATTGTAAAGGACAGATGTGATCTTCAGTAGTTCTTTCACTGCGTACCCATCTGCTTGATAAAGCTTCTTAGTATTGAGCTTTATATGTGCCTTGGTGGCCTATTTTAGACAAAAAAAAGTTCAAGGACCTTTCCATGTAATGTCTAAACCAATCCCCATAATCACATGTAGGTGAATTGAAAATGTCTCTGTTGACATTTGCGATATAACCTAACAGTATTAAGAGTACAGCATCCATGTGACTCATACGGTGTGAGTGGGTGTGTAAACTGGTACCCTCTTGATGGAGAGCAATCTGGTAAAGGACATCAAAATCACAAATGCACATATCTTTTGACCCAGCAATTCCAATCATAAGAACTTATTCTAGGGATGTACTCCCACACAAACAAAATATGTATAGGTTATTTATTACAGCATTGTTTCAAAGAGCAAAGTTGGAAACAACCTAGATGCCTACCTATATAAATTGCATAAATTACGATATATCCATGAAAGCAACACTACTGAGGTGTAAGAGAATGAGGAAATTGTATTTGGAAAGTTCTCCAAAATATACCATTGAGTGAAGAAAGCAAGATGCAAAACAGTACGCTACCATTTGTGTAAAAGGAAGGAAAAAGAATGTATACTCTTCTTTGCTTATATATCTAGAAAGAAACTCTGGAATAAATTTAAAATAGTGGTTATTGGGAATGGAACTGGGCTGATGGCAGAGAGCATAGAAAGTCATTTTACTCTATCTTGTTTCATGATATTTTTTATTTTTGAACCACGAAATATATTATCTATTCAAAAATAAACAAACAAAATTCTTAAATAACGAATTAAAAACCAAAAAGGCTTTGCCAAAAACCTGGCAACGGAACGGTTTTAGAAAGCAAACGCGATTACTCGATTTGAGAGCAGCCCGAACTAGGACTTGGCTGTTTCCACTTTATTTAATTTTACAACTCCACAAAATAACTGTCAACTAACCATGAACTGGGCAATTGCCTTAATGAAGAAAACTCGGTCTTGTTCGGTCTCAACATCAGAAGGGATGTCAGTCTGAGGTTCGTACCTATCAGAGACAGAGAGAAAAACACAAATTAATCAAGCAGAAAGTCCATTAAAGGCCGGGCGCAGTGGCTCAATCCTGTAATCCTAGCACTCTGCGAGGCTGAGGCAGGCAGATTGTTTGAGCTCAGGAGTTCAAGTCCAGCCTGAGCAAGATCGAGACCCCCTCTCTATTAAAAAAATAGAAAAAATTAGCTGGACAGCTAAAAATATATAGAAAAAAGTAGCCGGGCATGGTGGCGCATGCCTGTAGTCCCAGCTACTCGGGAGGCTGAGGCAGGAGGATCACTTGAGCCCAGGAGTTTGAGGTTGCTGTAAGCTAGGCTGATGGCATGGCACTCCAGCTCGGGCAACAGAGTGAGACTATGTCTCAAAAAAAAAAAAAAAAAAAAAAATCCACTAAAGAGAAAAGGGCGAGCAAGAGGACAGTGGATCTACAACAGGAAACTCTCCAAGTCCCCAGCTAAGGTAGTAAGATTAAGAAAAACTTCAAAAGCAACACCAAATACCAAGGGAGCAAATCCCCACCTACGAACAGGTTTAACTGATTTCCAAAACCAAATGTGGAGCTCAGCTTACAAAATTAAATCTATCTCAGACCTCAAAGTTTCATAAAAATAATCAGAACTGTCACCCTGGCTGAGAGCTCTTGACTCAGAGATAAACGCTAAGGCTAACTAGCTAGCTTTGAGAAGCAGCAGACTTGTTGAAGTTCAGTTACTTTCTTCGAGTTACTGATAATTCACCAGGGGTCAGCAGACTGCAGCACTCGACCTGTACAGCCCGCAAGCTCTACATTATTTTTACATTTTAAGAACAAAGAAGAATATGCGACAAAGATCTTATGTAGTCTTTGAATATTATGTGTAACATGTAAAATATTAATATTTACTATACGGCCCTTAACAGAAAAAGTTGCCAAAGAAGAATATTAGATTTTTCACATGAAAAGAAATCTAAATTATTTCTAATCCAGGGTACTGATGAGTGTGTGCAGGGAGGTCCCTGTCACTCGGTGGCGAGGGCATGAAGAGGAGCCTTTCTTCACTGCCTGTTATATTCCCACTCCCACGGTGCTCTTTAAGCTCAGCTGATTTACAACAGGTTACAAATGAGTCTGTCAAACCCAAAATGTTATTGAACTATTCCTTTTGCATCACAACAGTACCCTGTTTCTACGTGACTAATCAATAAATTCTAGTATTCATTCTAAGACTCCGATAAAGCGCTGTTCTAACCTTTTCACAAGCCAGAGAAGCACTTCGGATACAAGTCCAAAATTGGGCGTGCGGAAATTTTCCATAGAAATATGTCGAGGGTAACCCAGGGCTCTCATCATCTCCGTGAAGTCTGTCCAAGGCAAAATACAGTTCAGTCAGTTCCTCGTCACACAGCAACTACTTATTAACTTAGATATTATCTTTGCTTTCCTTTCTTATTCCCAACCTGACAGTTTGAGGGACTAGTTATCAACTCTCTAAGAGGGAAAGCAAAAAGGAGATAAAATTGAAAACACCTATTCTGCTCCCTGAAAAACATCTATTTCAGTTCCATGGAGAAGCAGATGCTATACGTGATAAATGGGATGTGGGGATTCGCTGCGAATTTAATTTTTCTCTTGTATATCTCATTTCTCTTTACCACTTGAAATTAGAAATACCTGGCTTTATAAAATGTCATGAAGAAAAAATATTTTAAAATGTTAATAGTAGTTATTTTGCGGGGTAGGAAGGATGAAGTTCATGTTTCTGAGTTGTCTTTTTTTTTTTTTTAGTGAACATATACAGCCTTAAAAGCACAAAATTTAAAGATTAGTTGCCTTGTATTTAGAGAAATCTTAAAGAGAGTGGTTGAACTACCGAGCAATATTTAGATTTACTGTGAAACAGATTAAGAAATAGTAATACTAATACTTGTTAATACTGCAGGTTGGGGTCACCTCAGGAAAAGCTATAGTACTTTCAGGAAAGCAGGACTTGGAAACAAACACAACATTGTCCGAGTTCCCATGATGTGCCAAGACCTATATTCAGTGTACTTCCTGGTGACATCTGTCTGCACTCTTCCTAAAAATGGATGTTCAAAATGTCCCACTGACATTCATGAATAACCTACCAGGACTCTGCAAGTTAGGTCAGATTTCGTCACATAACGGAAGAGAAGGTATGAGCACAAGAAAGAGCAAAGTCACAAAGGGACTCTGTGACTGTTTTTTGGGAAATTTGAATACGGAGAGAAAATAAAGCAGCGGCCTTTCTATCACACAGTCAGCCATTGCTTAAATGCTTCTTGTGCTAAGTATTAATCAAGTTCTGTTAATTTTGCAGTATTATTGTCAAAATGGAGACAATTTGAGTAAAAGTCTCACCATACATTGCATGGCATTCATTTAAGGTCAAAATATTCTGAAATTCCCTTCTTGTGCACTCTTTCCAACACAACTCCATTCAACATCCCCTAGCAGAGTGCTGGTCTCTCTAAAAACTATGTGGGAGAAGACATCTGTCTTGCACAATGTATAGTCACCAGGAACCCTCAAATGCCAGAGGACGGCCAGGCGCAGAGGCTCATGCTTGTAATCCTAGCACTCAGGTAGGCTAAGGCGGGAGGATCACTTGAGCTCAGGAGTTTGAGACCAACCTGAGCAAGAGTGAGAACCTGTCTCTACTAAAAATAGAAAATTTAGCCAGGTGCGTTGGCTGGTACCTATAGTCCCAGCTATTCGGGAGGCTGAGGCAGGAGGATAGCTTGAGCCCAGGAGTTTGAGGTTGCTGTGAGCTATGATGATGCCCTGCACTTGCTCTGTCTCCAAAAAAAAAAAAAAAGAAAAGAGAAAAAATCCCAGAGGACATGATTCACACTATGTAGCTAGTAGCTGCATCAATAAAATGTGCTGTCTTCCTAGACATTTATACTGTAGAAAAAGAGCAATTTAGGTACCAGCAATTTGGTGAGAAAATCGTCTTTAAAGAGGCCTCTCAGGGCACACCAAATTGGCAATCACTTTCTATTCCTATCCAGGTGGAACCAGTTAGTTTAAGTGCTTCGGATTCAGAAAATGATGGTGTATACAAGGCAAGAGATTTTTGAGTCACACAATCCTGTCTTAATCCATGGTTCCACCCAGTTCTAGCTGTGAGACCTAGAGCAAGCTACTTTACCTTACTGTGCCTCAAAGTATTTCATGCACAAATCATACCACATCTCTGTTAAAATGAGGACGAAAATAAGATATTAATATAAAAAGTCTGGTGTTCAACAGGTGTCCCACAAAGGAGTAGTAACTAATGCTCTCAGTCCCATTCTGCCACTTCCCCAGCCTCCCAGCAAAGGTATTCTGTCTCCCTTCTCCTCCCCAGCCCCTAAGGAAAGGATGCAGACTCCGGAGTTCAGACACCTGAAACCAAACTCCAGTGGCACCTCTCACCACCTGTGTCACCTGTCCTAGTTACTCGACCTCTCTGTGCCCGTTTCCTCATCTCTAAATACAGGGAGCACAGAGTTGTCCAAAGGATTAAGTGAAATGATACAAATAGAACAGTACCTGGCAGATAGTTAAAATTAAAAAAAAAAAAAGTTATCATCATCCAGCCCCCTCCTCAGGTTTGTTGCTGTTCGTTTCTCTAAGTGCTCAGCTAACCCAACTCGAAAAATAGTCTCTGAATTTTCCATGCATTTTCCAATACGGTAGCTAACAACGCCACGTAACTATGTAAATAGAAATGAGTTAAAATTAGACAAAATTTAAGATTCAGTTCTCCACCCGCACTGGCCATATTTTAAGCGTTCTGCAGCCACACGCGGCCAGAGCGGCTGGAGAACGTTCCACCATCGCAGAAGGTGCGGCGGGCAGGCCTGGGCGCTCGGCCTGGGGCGAGCAGCGGGGCGCAGGGGGCTCCCGGCGGCGCGAGCCTCAGCGGGGCCAGAGCCCCGAGTCTCTGGGAGTCCCACAGACCACAGGGGGCGGGGCTGCCTTACTGCGGAGGTCGCGGAAAGACATGGTCCACGGTAGCCACGGGTCACAGCTGCTTTCCCCAGAGCGCTCGGGTACAGCGCTCACCGGTCTCCATGGCAACCAGCGGAGGCCAGGACGGCGCGCGGCCGGGGCCGAACAGGACGGGAAGCGAAGCAGCCACAGCGTGAGCATGCGCGCGAGAAGGGACGGCCAGCAGAGGGCACTCCGGAGACGCCGCGGGTGTGGCGCTGCCGGACTCTGTGGCGGCCAGAGAGCACTGCGGCGTTCGGGCCCCTCTTTCCACACTTCGCAGACATTTGGCACTGGCTGACGTGCTCAGAGCATGTATCTACTATGTGTTCGACACTGTGCTAGGCGCTTTACAAGCTGCTTCTCATTTCCTCACTTCTCTAAAGATTGTGGTCTAATCCGAGGAAGCCGGGGATCCCTCCCGAGTCCTCTGCACAGCACGCTACCTCTGTGGCAACTGTGAAATGGCTGGCTCGCAGGCCCGCGACGTGCAGGGAACGAGGCTCTGGCTGAGGGGAGATCAGGGAGGACCGGCCCTCCCTTCCGCACACGCGCAGCTGGCTCGGGCTCCACGACAGCCGGAAGTTGAGCGGGAGCCTCGCGCGCAGGCGCCACCCTGGCGCCGGCGGCCTCATCCGTGGAGGGCCAGGGCCCTGCCTCTGGCTGAGGGAGGGCAGCACGGCGCAGGACCCACCCAGCACGTGGCCGGAGTCTGCCCGGGACTTAGCAGGGCTTAGAGGGGTTACCCCAGAGGGAGGGAAAGGAGGAGACAGAGAAGGGCTGGAGGTGGTGGCGAAATGAGCCCGGCATGGCAGGATGGGCTGATGTTCCTTGTCCGCTACCCAGATTAAGGCCAGTATACTGAGACAGCTGGAGTTACAGCGGAGACGGGGTTTAATATCCCATGGCACCAGGCAGGAGCTGGGAGTAATTTCTCAAATCCATCTGCCAGAGAATTGGGGGCAAATATTTTTAAAGGTGATTTGAAGAATAAAGGGCTAGGGAATTGGGTCTGCTGATTGGCTGGGGATGAACTCATAGGGTTGGGAAGCAGAAATTGTCTTCTTGGCAAACAGGAGTTCCTGGGTAGGGGCAGCAGGACTTGTTGGATCATTTCATTGATGTCAGTTGGTCCCCAAGTCCCCCCCATCCCAATGCAGAGTCTGGAATTTATCTCGAAGACCAGTCATAGGTTTTACAATAGCCATGTTATCTATAGAAGTGGCTGGGGAAGTCACAAATCTTGCATTTGTCAAGAACATGTGACTCTTAAGCAATAAGTAAGTAGTTACAGCAGTAAGGAAGTTGGGGAACAATGGATGGTTAACTTTTAACTATATGTATAAGCAGTAAGCAGTTACAGCAGCAGGGAAGTTAGGGAACAATGGCTGGTTAACTTTTAACTATATCTATACTTCTATAGAAATCATCCTTTTATCATTATTCGTCCCTTATGGGTTTACATTATTTTTATACAGGTCGTTTCACCGATAGGAAGGTGGATCTCCCAGCAAACGCCCTCTACCGTTTCCTTGGTGGTATTGGCTAAGTAGTAGACGCTTACATAGGTGGCACTTAAGAGTCCTGAAATAGCTCCACACATACGTGGTCAGTCCAACAAAGGTGACAGAGCACTTAGTGGAGGAATCCATATGCAAATAAATTAACCTCCGATCTTACCTGGCACTATATACAAAAATCAATTAAAAATGGTTCATAAACCTAAAACCTAAAACTATAAATTTTCTCAAGGAAATTTGCAGGAAAACCTCTGTGACTGGATGAGGCAAGGATTCTTAGGTATACCAAAAATACAATCCCTAAAAAAATTCTTTTGGGATGCACTGGACTTCATTGAAATAGAAAACTTCTGCCCTTCAAAGGCAATTATTAAAAAGCAAAATTTCAACAAATTGAGTTTAATGATTGAAGTAGCATTTATTAGGCTCTGACAAGTGGGGTAGCATCAGTAGGGCACGGCAGAACAGTGGGTTTCCTTGAGCAGGAACAAGGAAACAACATGGAGCAGAAAACCGTTGGTTAACATCAGTTTATTTCAGGTTACTTTTCCTTGTATGGGTTAAGGCAGAGGGGACTTTCTGATCATGCTGGCTTGTTACTGAAAGTTCACCACTTGACCCTGAGGCCGCATCAGAAGAACAAGGACAAGTGATTTGAGGAGAAAGAGAAGTTTATTAATCTGCCAGCAAATGAAGAGTTTGGCAGATTCCTGTCTTAAAGTACCAACGTCCTGTTTCTGAGCAGAAATATAGCTTTTAAAGGGGATGGTTCTGATTAATCCCATCTTCAGCTAAAACCATCTTGTGACCTCCAGTTAATCCCATCTTCGGTTAAGACAATCTCATGACCTCTGCCTGGACAATTCCCTTGAGCCATTTCCTATGGTACACAGAACAAAGGACATCCCCTGCCCCTCCCAACCACTGGCCTGAAGCGGGGATGTAGGTTTTAGTTCTCAAAAAGGGTGAGGGGGGTTCTGAAGAGCCAGAAAACATTTTTACCCCTTTTCAGGCCATTCTCTCTGTTACATATTCCCCACTGTCAATTTTACCCTTTCACCTTGATGGGAGGAGGGGGTGACATAGTCATTGAGCTACTTCCTGCTGAATTGGGGCAGTGCTTTAGGTGGGAGGTACAGATTGTCAGGTGAAAAAGGGCACAGGCAATAACTACAACCATGAGGACTGACAAGCTGAAATGCACTGTCACCTTGCACACAATGTCCGATACACGGCTGGGTTAGAAAAGAAACATGGGATCTCTGAGTGCGGAGCTATTAGTTGTGCCCTGTAGGTGATTCGAGGGATCAGCTTCTGCAAATTCAGAAATCATGTACAGAAATACTTGTGCCAATCAAGGTTTAGGATAACACACCCGGCAGCAAGACAGATCAACAGAAGAGTCAATAGCCCTGGGAAATCCATCACCCCAACATTTTCTTGTGCCTGCGACTTGGTAATTCCTTCCTTCTGGCCCTCCTTGCCATCCCCCCATCCCCAAGCAACCATTGTTCTGCTTTTTGTCACTATAGATTTGCCTGTTTCTACAGTTTCTTGTGAACGAATGATGCTACATCATGCTCCTTTTTATCTGGTGACTTTCACTCAGCATCACTGAGATTCATCCATATAGTAATGTGTTTCAATAATTCATTTCTCTCTATTGTTGAATAGTATATCCATTGTATGGACATACCACAGTTTATTTACCTATCACCCATTTTTGGGCATTTTCACGTTTTGGCTATTATAAATAGAGCTGGTATGAATATCCATGTAGAAAGCATTGTATGGATACACACTTTCCTTTCTCTTTCTTTTCTTTTCTCTTGAATGCCAAAGAATGGCATGTCAGAGTCATGAGGCAAGTGAATGTTTAATGCTGTTTTTCTTTTTAAATAACTTTTAATTTTAGAATAGCTTTAGATTTATAAAGAAGTTGCAAAGATAGTATAGACAATTCCCTATACTCCATCTATCCTCCCCTTCACCTTATTGTTAACATCTTACATGAATACATTTATCACAACTAATGAACTAATATGGATACGTTATAGTCAGCTAAAGTCCATTTTTAGTGGACTTTTTACCTAACATCCTCTTTCTATTCCAGGATTCTATTCAGGACCCTGCATTACATTTAGCTGTTAGGTCTCTGTAGGTTTCTCTGGACTGTGACAGTTTCTTTCTTTCTTCTTTTTTTTTTTTTTTGTAGACAGAGTCTCACTCCATTGCCCTGGCTAGAGTGCCATGGCATCATCATAACTCACAGCAACCTCAAACTCCTGGGCTCAAGCGATCCTCTTGCCTCAGCCTCCTGAGTAGCTGAGACTACAGGCACATGCTACAAAGCCCAGCTGGTTTTTTTGTATTTTTAGTAGAGACGGGGTCTTGCTCTTGCTCAGGCTGGTCTCAAACTCCCGAGCCCAAGCAATCTGCCTACCTTGACCTCCCAGAGTGCTAAGATTATAGGAGTGAGCCACTGCACTCAGCCTATTTTTTTCTTATTTTTATGTCGTATCTAAGAATCTATTGCCAAATCCCTACATTTTCTGCTAAAGATTTTATAGTTTTAGCTCTTACATTTAGGTCTTTGATCTATTCTGAGTTAATTTTTGTACAGGGTGTGAAGTAGGGCTCCAACTTCATTCTGTTGCATGTGGCTATCCAGTTGTCCCAACACCATTTGCTGCAGAGACTCTTCTTTCCTATACTGAATGGTCTTGGCACCCTTGTGAAAATCAGTTGACCACAAATGTATGGGTTTATTTCTGGGCTCTCTATTCTACTCCACTAGTCTAGATGTCTATCCTTATGCTAGTTCCACACTGTTTTGATTACTGAAGATTGCAGTAAGTTTTGAAATCTTACTGTGAGTCCTCAAACTTTTGTTTTCCTTTTTCAAAATTGCTGCAGTTGGGTTTTCACTGCGATCGTCTGCAGAGGCTGGTTTTGTAGGGTGCCTGGAGTAAGGGCTCTCGATCCCGGCCCCAGGGATTATTAAGATGAATCTTCGGACGGAAACCCCTAGTGACTTCTTAAAGCCAATCATCTGATGGCCAGCTGTGGTCAAATTAAATTCTGGAGTGGCACCTGTTAATAAAGGTCTTAAATAATTAAAAAAAAAAATTCTGGAGTGGATTATCGAAGGGTCCTGGCTTGCCTGGATGGCTACATGAATATAGCCCTGGAGCAGACAGAATAATATGTAAGTGGACAAGGGAAGCATAAACATGGGGATGTGTTTATCCCAGGAAACAACGTGTTGTACGTAAGTACAGAGAAGAGAAGGATGTGAAGACACCAAGAGAGCAATACTTTTCAGAGTCGGATATATTTTTATGAAATTTTTTTTCTACTTTCTTGGTTCTTTCATGATATAATTTGTCCTGTTTTTATAATAATTGACAATTTTCATGACTTATGAGTAAGATGAATGTATAAAATTGTGGATTTAATTGTGAAGTGTTCTTTCACATTTAAGTCTCAGTCATTTTCTTTTACCTTTGTGTCAGTGTACAGAATGCTAAAAAATTTTTTAAAAAGACAAATAAAAAAAGATTGTTGTGGTTATTTGGGCTGCCTTATAATCACACAGGAATTTTAGGGTCAGCTTTTCCATTTCTGCCTGTGATGGTTAATTTTATGTGTCAACTTGACTGGGATGCCTAGATAGCTGGTAAAACATTTTTTCAGGGTGAGCCTGTGAGAGTGTTTCCAGAAGAGATTAGCATTTGAGTGGGTAGACCAAGAAGATTGCCCTCACCAATGTAGGTGGGCATTACCTAATACTGGGGGCCTGAGGATAACAAAAAGACAGAGAAATTCACTCTCTCTTCTTAAGCCGGGACATGCTTCTCCTGTCATTGGACATCGCAGCTCATGGTTCTTGGGCCTTTGGACTAACACAAGCCATCGTCACCGTCACCAGTTCTCAGGCCTGCAGGTTCAGACCGAATTACACCATTGGCTTTCCTGGTTCTCTAGCTTGCAGATGGCAGATTGTGGAACTTCTTGGCCCCCATGATCACATGAGCCAATTCCCCTAATAAATCTTAAGAGATTTATTTATCCCCTAATAAATCTTCTGTATGTAAGTATCTATCTACCTGTCTATCCTATTGATCTGTTTCTCTGGGGAGCTCAAATACGCTACCTAAAGGCCGTTTTGGCTTTGCTAAGGATTGCATCGAGCGCTTTGGGGAGTATCACCATCTTAACAATGTTAAGTCTTCAATCCATGAACATGGGATATTTTTCTATTTATTTAAGTCTTTTTTAGATTCTGTCAGCAATGTTTGGTAGTATTCAGAGTTAACTCTTGTACCTCTTTGGTTAAATTTATTTCTGTTTTATTCTTTTTTGTTCTTTGCTAGTGTCTAGACATACAGCTAACTTTTGTGTGTTGGTTTTATATTCTGAGATGTTTCCAAATTTTATTAGCTGTAATAAAGCTCTACTGCGTTATTAGCTCTACTAGGTATTTTTTTTCCTTTTGAGTGTGGATTCTTTAGTTTTTTCTATGTGCAAGATCATGTCATCTGTGATTAGAGAAAATTGAATGTTTAACGTTTTAAGAAACTGCCAAACTGCCTTCCAAAGTGGTAGTACCACTTTACAATCCTACCAGTGTATATGGGAATTCCAGTTCCTCCACATCCTTGTAAACAGTTGGTGTGACCCACACAATACATGGTAACTGACTTATGGGAAAATGAAGAGTTAGAAAAGTTAAGTTACTTGCCCAGTCACTCTGAATTACTTTTTCAGCATATTCAAAGCATTGACCCAGGTCTCAGCAGGTCTGCATCCCTGAACACTCATTTCCCACCCACAGGTGAGAAAGCTGACCCCGAGAGATCACCCTAGAAAGTGACTTCCAGCCAGATCTCAGTCTGTTTTTTGTGGCCTGTCCCAAGCCAAAGGGACCAGTGCTTCCCCTGGGGTTCTGTCGCCTTCTTATGCCCTTTTCCTGCCCTGCCCCTGCCCTGAGCATCATCCTCCCCCAAACTAGAAGGCCAAGAGTCTTCCCTGTGACGTCATAAGAGCCAGTTGCCATGGGAGACCTGCAGACTCACCCCCTACGCAGGGGAGAGCAGGGCCCTGGCAGCTCCTCCCCCACCACACTGGCCCTCCATGGAAGCCTTGGTCTGTGCGTTCTCTGAGCTGCGCATAAGAGAAGGTGCCCGGCTGTGGGGAGGAGTGGCAGGAGAAGAGATATCCTCCTGTCCTTATCTGGGCCCCAGATCCACCGGGGTGGCCTCAGGGACATGTATGCTTGGGAGAGGGGAGTGGTCACTGATCCAGGCCGTGTGAGCTTGGGCGGGTCACTTCCTCCTGAACCCACTGTGCAATTTCTCTCCTGGGACCAGAGTACTCTTTCTAGGGCAGAGGACACAACAGGGTGGAATAAAGTGCTCTAAGTCCTAAAATGGATCTTGGTACCAAGGTCCCAGGCCTCACAGACCTTCCTGCTGGTTGGGAGAGGGAAGAGGAGCAGCGTGTTGGGCACAGGCAGTGGGAAGGGAAGGGACCGCACCCACTCGATAGACAACTAAGCTGAGGCTGGGCAGACTGGGGGTGGAGCGCCCCCTGTGAGCTGGTCTCAGAGGCATGGGACTGCATTCTCCTGTCACAGCTGCTGCGGCCGGCTGGCCACCACCCTTCTGCTCTCCCCTCTGCAGATGCAGTGAGCTGGGCCCACGGACACCCCATCCACCCCGACACACTGCCCAACATCTACGAGGGGGGACTGGGGGCCCAGCAGCAGCAGTGCCCCAGTGCCCAGGGAAGCAAGCCCAAGAACTTCCAGCTGCGCCACCTCCGGGGCCTGGCTCTCTACCTGCAGGGCCACGTGCAGCCCGCCGGCCAGTGTGAGAGCCACTGGCTGGGCCGGCTCATGGCAGGAGGCTGCCTGCCACAGCCTGAGGGCACAGCCTGGCCCCTGGGCCTGCCACAGGGGACTGTGGGCCCAGGTAACAGCCATTGCTCAGCCCTTCTGGAAGCCCAACTGCCCAGGGACAGCCTGGGAAACACAGGTGAGCTCTGTTGAGGCAGGTCTGACACAGAGGGGAAGACCCCAGGGACTCAGATGGACATTTCTCCCGTCCCAAGCCTCCTATGGAGGGAGCCTGGTGGAGACCTCCACCGTGACGTCACACCCCAGGAGGCCAAGATCGTAACTAATCTGCTCCCACCCTGTGCCAGCGGGGGCAAAGGGCTGTGAGGCAGACAGGAGGCTCTGGGACCGAGTTCTGGGTTCCTGTCCCAGTTCTGCACTCGATGCAGGACCTTGGACGACTCTCTCCTTCGTGGGGCCTCAGTTTCCCCACTTGAAAATGAGGGGTTCAGGTTAGATGAGGGTCCTTCCAGCTTGAACCATTGACTTCCCTCTTCCTATTCCCTCCCCCGAGGGTTTTAAGGAAGAATTACTGCCCCTCCCCTTCTGTTCTTAAGGAAGTCAGGGTCTGGGGACCCTAGGGGTGCTGCCAGCCTCCCCTCCAGCCTCCCTTGGGTTCCTCTCTGTGACTCCTTTCTTTCCTCTTTCCTCAGCTTCCAGCTCCAGCATGGACCCAGCCAAGGATGCCCCCTCCCAGCCCGGTCCCCCCCACGGCTTGGGGCTCAGGCCCAAGAGGTCCTGGGGGGCCTTAGAGGAGGCCACGTGTCCCTTGTGCAAGAGAACCCGCTCTGGAGCCCTGGAGAGGCTGTAGGATCCCGAGTGCCAGGCGTGGGGACAGGAGGGGAAGGATGGCCAAGGAGGCAGATACAAATCAGAAGGGCTCAGCCCCCAGCAGCGGCCCCTGCACACTGAGATGGCCCAGGCAGCCGTGTGGCACTGGAGCCTGGGCCAGCTTGGGGAAACGTGAGGGGGCAGGAGGAGGAGGTCCCCAGGGGGGACAGGAGAGAGAGAAGCAGGGTCATACCCTGTCAGCCTGCTCAAAGTCAAGTCAGCCACTTGCACCTGGGAGGCTGGGCTGAGCAGAGAACCTGGTTCCCGAGAGGCCTGGGAGCCCTCAAGTCTCAATAAAAGCCAAGGCCTGCACGTTATTGTCTGTCTGTCCATCTGCCGTCAGGCCGATTCAGTCAGAGGAAAAGCCCGAGTGGCTCCCAGGGGTGTGTCTGTCGCATGCCCACCCTGGCTGGGGGGCACGAGACACGGTGCAGGCCTTGGCTCTCGGGGCGGGCAGAGACACAGCAGCCCAAATACAGCGCGCGGCGATCCGGGCCGAGGGGCAGAGGACGAAGGCAGGCCAGGGACCAGGGAGGGACCGAGGAAGGCTGGCCGGTTTATGAAGGAGAGCAGCCCAGGCAGAAATGTTGGCCTGGACCCCAGGCTGCTCCTCTGCAAGGCCATGGGTGAGGTCACTGCCCTGTGGACCTTGCTCCGTGGCCCCTCCAGGCAGGACAAGCACAGCCCTTCTCCCGGCTGGCCTGGCTCCAGGCCCCCAGGCGTGGGCTTCCTCTGTTCCACAGTGTCTCAACCTCAGCTGCTGACATTTGGGAACAGGTCATTCTCTGTGGTGGGGGCCGTCCCACCACAGCACCCCTGGCCACAACCCACAAGATGCCAGTACTACTCTCCTCCCAGTTGTGACAACCCAGTATCTCCAGACCTTGTTCAGTGTCCCCTGGGGGGCACAATCCCTCCTGTTGAGAACTCTTGCTCTACAGTACTGGCCTCGGTCCTGGGGGAGATGATGGGGACAGCGGGTTTGCCTCAGTCCCCCCTGCCTGTCCGCTGACTTCCCATCCAGGCACTAGGGCTAAGCACCACCCCTCCCTCGGGCTCCTGCCAGAACACGTGATGGTGCCAGAACAGCTGACCCCCTTCCTCTCCCCTGTACCCTGCCTCCATCCTGGACATCTCCTAGGTCCCTGGGACAGCAGAGCTTGGGGACTTCAGTCCTTGGGAGGTTTTTAGGTTCTAAGTATGTGGGTGTGGCCCTGGGTGGTGGGAGCCCGAGGCTGGAGCAGTACCCAGGTGAGAGCAGGTATTTGGAAACTTTCCCCAAGAGCAGCTGTGCTGGGACAGGTATGGGAAGGATGCAGACAGCCAGAGGTCCACCCGTGAGTCACCTGGGGCGAGGGCAGCAGCCTTCTCTCCCACGACACTCTCCCGCAGACGTGGACGCCAGGTGGACCCGAGGGACCACTGCTCAGGACAGATATTACGGAGGCTGCCGAGGGAACACAGAGGGACACCTGCCCCAGCCACCAGCTAAGGACGCTGGGCAGAAGTGAGACCATCCAGAAGCTGACAATACAAGGTACTTGGAGACCATCAGGGGCCCAATCCACTCACTTTTGAATGAAGAGCTGAGGCTCAGAGAGGAGCAGAGATCGCCCCAGGATCCAGATGTTAGGATGCTCAGGCTGTAGTCAGTGGTCACCCTGGTGATCCCTGACAAGCCACGCATGTGTCCTGGTATTGTGGCCCTTGGAAGTTCCCTCCCCTTGTTGAATGGGGGCTGGCTCCGGGTCTTGCTTTACTAGTAGAATGTGGTGGAAGTGACACGGTGTCTCTTGGGCAGGAAGGAGGCCTGGCCACTTCCAAGGAGGCCAGTGGCCAGGTAAGGAGTAGACTGTCCTGAGCCTGCTGCGCAGTGGGAACCACCTAGCACAGGGAGGGAGCAAGGCTGACGCCACGGCCACAGCTGCGCATGGTGAGCAAGGCCATCTCGGTTGTAGATCCTCCAGCCCTGCTGGCCTGCCCTGGCCGATGCCGCCAGGCACGGGCTGGGAGCTGAGTGACCAGGAGTCTTGGTTTTGGGGAGACTGTGTCCCAGAAGTATGAAGGCCCCTTGTGTGGACTGCTGAGGTCTCCAGAGCCCCAGCCCCACAGGAGATCCTTGGGTGCTGTGTGCACGGATGGAGGAGACTGGCCAGTGGCAGGAGACCCACAGGCATTCTCTGCTGCCATCCAGAGCAGGCCTGGAGCAGAGTTGGCTCCCTTCATGGCTGGTCCGCAGCCTGTGTGAGCATCTGGCTTCTCCCAGGTCACACACTTTCTGCCGCACAGTGGGGCTGGGAGCCTGCGCTGGCCCAGCTCTGCAGTCCAGGGGATGCTTTAGCAAGGGGCAGGCCTGGAGCATCAGCTGCCCTGCCCGACCCCACTGAAGCAGGGAGGCTGAGGGCTGGGGAGACCACGCTGCCTTCAGAGCAGGGCTCACTTGAACCCCACCTGGGCACGTTAACACCTGGTCACACAATTGACCAAGGGCCCCAGGGAGTCAGCCCTTAGTTGGGAAGTTGACCCACAGTCAAAGGACACTATCCTTGCCTGCACATCCAAGGCCTTCTCCCTAGCAGACGCTGCTGTGGGCCACGCTCCACCGGTTCATGTGGTTTCACGTGCCCTGGGGTGTCGACATGGTATCCCATGGTATCCACTGTGTCCAGATTCCTGACCTCCTAAGTGCCAACCCCACCCTGACTCCACTTTGCAGGTGTCCCAGATCCTGTCCCCGGGAGGGTCCTAGAGAGCAGCACGTTCCCGGGCTGCTGGCTGAGGTCAGAGGAGGGAACAGTGTAAACAGAATGGCACACGCAGGCTCTGGAGGGGGCCTGACCTGGGCTGGATCCTTGGGCCACCACCCACAAACCCTGTGCAACTCCTAGGCCCCCGGAGCCAGTTCTCACGTGTCCAACAGGGACAACAGCACAGCCTCCTACCCCCAAGGTGGCCAGTTCCAACCATGGGCTGGCGGAAGCACCCGACCCCATGCTTGGCGGGCACCCTTCCACAGAGGGGCACTGACCAGGATCCCCGCTTGACTACGCAGCCTAGTTGCCCTCGGAGCCTCCTCTGAGCCAGGACAGAGCCCTCAGGGGGAGCTGTAGAGCTCTCGAATTCCAGATGTACCTGGACAGGCAGACAGCTGCTGAGGACCCCTGATTTAAAAAAAAAAGGGGGGGGGACACAGTTGTGCCTTTCAGCTCTTCAGAACCCCTTTCCCAGGTCTGCGCTGTCAGGGTTAATGACATGACACAGCAGACCCCTGCCCCCAGCACTGCTGCTGGAGGCCGAGTCCACAGGGCAAGGCCCCAAGTGCAGCCCGCTGGCGCTGGAACAGGATGTGACCAATTAAGGTCTATTTATTTGTAATGAGACAAAACACTACAATCGTTCAACACTGGGCTGGACACTGCAGTGATTTGGGGACAGGAGGGAGGGAAGGGCAGGGCAAGGCCTCTGAGCTCGGTTATGAATGTCTAAGGCAGAACCTTCCAGAAGACTCTTCCCTTACCCCATAGGGCAGAAATAAAAATCACATGATCACCACTGATTCAGAGTGGAGAGGACAACAAGCGGCCTCAGCAGGCAGCCGACATCAGCAGAGGTTCACGTCAGTCAGCAAGACATGGCCCTCCTGCTGGCCAGCACTGTAGATGGACGGGACGCTTTCCTGCCCGGGGCGTGCCTTCATCTTGAGGACTGTCCCCCTGCTGTGAGGCCAGGAGGCCCTAGGGTGGCCCCAGCACCCTGAGACCTCCGGGCTGGCAAACTCTGGGGGAGCGAAGGACTCGGGTCACCGAGGCCCCATCTGCCCAGGCTGTTCCCCCTTCTTCCTCCTCCTCCTCCGGCTGGCGCAGTGGGTCACTACTAGGACCTCCGCCATGGCTCTTGTGACACTGCAGCTACACTGGGCAGGGCTGCCCTCCACCCCCAGCTGCTCTGGTGGGCAGGGCAGGCAGCAAGCAGCTTCTGGGGGAGGCGGGGTGGAGGGAATAGAAGCGTGTGATGCGTGTCCGCTGCGAGCACACGTTACTGCACTGATACAGCCTCTCTGCTCTCAGATGTTGAGAGCCCCCAAGGCACTGAACTGCCCGCTGCCCCCAGGGCCCCACGAGACCCACAGCAGTCTAGAAGCCAGATGCTGGGCTCAGCGTCCTCCTGCCTGCCTCTGGCCAGGCCTTGCAGCTGTGGCTCATGAAGGATGAGTGAGGTGGGGAGAGGACCCCAGAGCCTTGGCGGCACCTGTGCCTCAGCCCAGCTCCCAGCAGCAGGTCAGCCAAATGGAGCATTCCATGATCCAATGGGAAGGGCCATCTCCCCGAGGCAGCGGGAACTGTATAGCACAAGGCGCTGAGGAAAGGGAACCGTCCCATCGTCTGACCGCCTGTGCCACGGAGCTGAGCACCAGAGCGCTGTGCTTGCGTGAAAAGCCTCCTCCACTGTGCCCACCCCTTGCTGGCCCCTCATGGAGGGGCAGGGCGACCCCCCACCCTCCAGGCTTCATTGGGCTGGCTCTGGAGGGAGGCCTGGCATTCCCTTTATTGTGCCCCCTTGTTCTGAGGCTCCTGTGTCCTTAGGGTCAAGTATGTCCACAATACTTGTGTTCCTCCCTCGCAGCAGAAGTTCCCTCTGGCTCTGCAGGAAGGAGCTGAAGCAACGGGCAGTGGAGTGGGGGCTGCCGGCGAGAGAGGCCCCTTTCTAGTGACCACAGCCACACCCCAGCCCCCGGGGCATGGTGCCTGCGCATGGAGGCAGGACCAGGGTGCCAGGAGGAGGTGGAAGGCGGAAGTTTCCAGAAGCAGGAAGGAGAGCCAGAGAGCCTAAGGGGAAAGAGAAGGGCAGGGCAGGTGAAGGCGGGCAGACACGCTCTCCCCCGGCCCACGCCCAAAGCTGGCCTGGGTGACCCAAAGCACGAGTCCTCCTCCAGGCCACGGGCTCCCCTTAGTCCCAGCACAAATAAAGGCACTGATGGTGCCAAACTCAGGGTGCAGCCCAGGTGGCCATGGAGCCCACTGTGTGAGTTTGGCCAAGTCATCAAACCATGTGGGCCGTGCTGGTGTACAAGAGGGCAGGCTCTGGAGTCCCCCTGACCCTGTCCAGTTCTGATGTTCTGAGGCCTGGAAGAGACCTGCTCCCTGGGGCACTCGTGGTGACTAGAAGTGGCTGTGTGTGAGCAGAGCCCTCACACACAAGCTGACCACCAAGGGAAGGAAGCTGACACGGAGCTTCGGTTTGAGAAAGCCGCGTGGAGAGGAGACGGTGGTGGTGCTGGTGTTAGAGCCCACATCTAGGTAGAATTCTGGAAGCACACCCAAGACACAGGTGCACTGGGTGCCTCTCGCAACCTGAGCAACTGGGGGATGGAGATAGGAGGGGCTTGATCTTCTTGTACCTTCAATTTTTGAACCACGAGATTGGGGTATTTTAGCAAAAAACAGCAGTTCCAAAAGTGAAAAGCTATCTGGCCACCTGCTTTCCTTCATGAATTTTCTGAGTTGATCAGAAACTACCCCAGCCCTTGGCTTTCCAACCCACCTGCTCGGCAGGTGCCTGTCTAGGGCCCTGTTTTTGTGGTTGGAAGCGCCAGGATCCCACGCCCTGCATCTGTGCTGCGTACCTGTCGGAGATGGGGTGCGCCTTGGGCAAGCCACAACGCTCTGCTCCCGAGCCCGCGTAGCACCGGGCCTGCAGCTGGGGCAGACCAATGGGCCCGGCAGGTGGCTGCCAGCTCCTCTGCGGAGGACAGCAGGGGTCAGATGGACGGGAAGGTGGGCTCTGCAGGGTGCTGAAGGACAGGGCTGGGTGGAGGCTGCCCAGCTGGCATCACATGGTCCGGCTGTACTCGATGCCACCCTTGGTGGAGATGCCTGACCATGGCAGGAAACTGCAGAGCAGGCTGTGGGCCTGGCGGTAGACCCTGTGCGGGATGGAGCAGGGGCTCAGGCTGGCCAGTGCAGACCCCAGGTGCTGGATGTAGTCCGTGCAGCTCCGTTAAGGAAGACTCTCGCCAGCCCTCACCTGCCTGTGCTCTCCTGGGCACACTGTCCGCTGGGGCACAGGACTGCGTGCAGATGGCAGGCCACTGAGGAGCGCTGAGAGCCCACTAAGCCTCTGCAGAGTACTGGTGAGGCTCACTAGGCGGAGGGGCCTCCATTGCACAAAATCATCAAGGGGGGCGCCTGGGAACCTCAGGCTCGCAGACATGCGCTAACAGATGGACGGAGTCGGGGAGGGGCCTGGCAGAGGAGCAAGTATTTTTGGCTTTTCCCAGACTCTCAACCTTCAGGGCAGCAGAAGGGACAGAGCCCCGTCCCTATGACAAGGGTCAACAGTGCTGGCCCCTGGACGCCCATGGGGGCCTGCCTGTATGTGAGCTAGGAGGCCTATTAGGTTTGGGGTCACCTCTTTCTTTCCTGTTTATTTCCCTATGAAACAAATAAATCCTAAATTCACTCATTTGAAAACATGCACGTGGCAGCATTTTTTTGGGCCATACTCTCTGTGACTATTATGAAGTCTCCTGGCCTCCCTCCCACCTGTCAGGGGCCAGACTTGAGGAGGAGGGAACAGATGAGGGCAGCCGTTTGGTCACACAGCCAAAAGGAAGGTTAGAACCCAAGTGTTGAAAACCACTAAAAACTCTTTCACCTCACTTGTCTGTCTTCCCCTCTGCTGGCACGTAGGATCCACGAGGGCAGGGACTTTGTCTGTTCTGCACACTGCTGAGCTCTACCGCGCTAGGACAGGAGGCTCTCCGTCAGCATTCGCTGAATGAACAGATGGACGGACGGCGGATCCTGGGACAAGAGGAGGCCTTGTGCCAGGCCGAGGCCGGGGGAGCACTGGGTGCCAAAGAGCACCTGCTCTCTGAACGTGTGCAGCCAGACTCACCCACGACACGGCCTGCATGGGGGAAAGAGCATCCACATGCGTGGCCACCTGGGCATCAACTGAAGATGACCACAGCTCCAACTAGCTCACTGGCTCTGCTGAAGCCACAGTCTCCCACCCCAAGAAGGAAAGGATATAAGATCGTCCAGGGGGGGTGGCCGCCGTTGATGTAGAGGACGTAGGTGAAGCCATCTTTGAGGACCCCTCGGATGGAATAGTAATAGGGGAGGTAGTGATGCTGTTTAAAGTCTCTGTTCTCGTAGAAGTTTATTGCTGTATTGTTGGTGGTGAGGACATGCAAGTAAATGGCTTTGCAGTGGTCCTGGGCGGTGGTTGATATGTGATCCTTTAAACTTTCAAGTAAGAGGGAACCTTGGGGAGAAGAGGTGAAGGTTACGCAGGCCGGGCAGGAGAAGGGAAGGACGATGTGGGTGAGAACGGGACCTTTCCAGGAGTCTCCTGAGGGTCCTGCCCTCTGTGTCGGAGAGCAGCCTCCTGCCACCAGCCGCCAGAAAAACCCCGAGAATCTCACCACCAGATGCAGCGTGTCGGTCACAGCCCTCCTGCTGGTGGGACCCTCAGTGAGCTCCCTTCCAGACAACGAAAAGCGTAAACGAGCCCAGGAGAATATGGAATAGACAGGCCTGGGCTAAAGATTAAGACTCTGGCCGGGCGCAGTGGCTCACGCCTGTAATCCTAGCACTCTGGGAGGCCGAGGCGGGTGGATCGTTCTGAGCTCAGGAGTTCGAGACCAGCCTGAGCAAGAGCGAGACCCCGTCTCTACCAAAAATAGAAAGAAATTAATTGGACAGCTAAAAATATATATAGAAAAAAATCAGCCGGGCACGGTGGCGCATGCCTGTAGTCCCAGCTACTCGGGAGGCTGAGACAGTAGGATTGCTCGAGCCCAGGAGTTTGAGGTTGCTGTGAGCTAGGCTGACGCCACGGCACTTGCCCCAGGCAAGCAAGTGAGACAGTGTCTCAAAAAAAAAAAAAAAAAAGATTAAGACTGCCACTCACTGGCTGTGTGGGACAGGAATTTGATGACAAGGGCACTAAATGGTGGCAAGTCCTGCTTCTTCCTCTGTGTTTACGTTTTCTGCCCTGAACCAATGATGCCAGCCGACAGGCATGAGCTGCGCGCACGGTGGCAGGAGGGGTGAGGGCCCACTCCCTCAGGAGCGCGTCCTGGGAGCGGCTGCTGCTCTGATCGGGGCAGACAGGCCTGGCGACACGCAGGAAGAGGACGGCTGCAGGTGAGCAGACGCAGGGGCCACGGAGGGAGGGCAAAGGTCTGACCCAAGATGGGGGTGGGGACAAAGGAAGAGACTGAGGGACATTCATGAGCCAGAGCTGTCAGGAGGAGGGCAGCGGCCGGGCTGGGCGGGGGCGTGTGCCAGACCACGAGCTCCGCCGCCCCTTACCTATGCCGTGCTTCCTGAATTCCTTCACCACTCCCAGACTCAGAATGTACGCAACTTGGGTGTCAACGGAGAAGTTGGAGGCTAGAATATCTCCATCCTAGAGGAAAAGTTAGAGATAAAGTCAGCTTAACGCTCAAGGCACACAGGCTCACTGCAGAGCACAGCCCGGCGGTCTACGCGCCGACTCCTCGGCCACTACACTGGAGGGACACAAATAGGAACCAGGAGACAATGTAGAGTCACCCCCACCTCCCTATGGAGGTTCCCAAACCTCTGAATGGAACCTAGCATTGCCTTCCACAAACGAAAGCAGTATCAGCAGTTCCTACGACACTGCCACCAAGACAAATCACGGATATTTTCGTATCACGTTACAACTGTGTGTATTCTCCACGTGTCATCTATGCTCACCCCTGCTTTGGAATGACTGAGCCTTGTCCCTTAGCGTGTGAATAAAGGCACGCATGTTACGATATCACAGACACACAGAAAGAGACCAGCTGGGGATGAGTCTCACTTGCCACTCTGGACTCCCCAGGTCATGCGCTCCTCAGACAAAGGGGCGGCGCAGGCAGCATGACTCCATCGCGAGCTGCCTCAGCCCTGTCTGGCGATGGCCGCACACATACCTCTTTATGTATCTTGGTCCTGTTTTTAATTTCAGCTACTATCATTCCCACGATGGCACCTCTGTAGGTTGCGGCAAGGGAAAAGAACTTCTTGTTGGAGGTGATGTCACGATACCATGAGTCTGGGTACCTGAGAGAGAGAACACAGGTGAACCCAACAAAGGTCAGGTCCAACTAATGTTGTGCTCTGGACATCAGAACCATGGGGGGCTCCAGGCTGCTTCTGTCTCCTGCCTGGGGGCTGGTAAGGAGCCTGTCCATCGCTTCCTCTCTACCTGTTGTGGCTTCTTCTTAAAGCAGTGATATGTCCAGACAGGACTGGGAACTTCTGATGGGAAAAATAATTTTACCAGACATAAAGTATGAGAGGAGGGGAAAAACCTCCAATGAACTTGACTCCATGAGAGCAACTCACACGGGGTCAGTGAAACGTGGTTTGTTCTCAGACAGCTGAGTTCAGGGCCCTTGGTAGCCCACGGACGCTGGGATGCGCTATCGTGGGAATTCTGTGAGACTTTTTGACGCTGAAGACTACGGAGTGGTGAGGAGGAGCCAGGTTCACAGCTGAGAGGCTAGACGCGGAGGGACCCGCCCTTGAGGGCAATGTGTGGCCGGGGCTGCTCACCAAGAACAAGGCCAAGACCCCCGGAGGGGAGCAGTGGAGAGACACCTGGTGCCAGGGCCCAGGATGCAGCCCCCCACAGGCAAATCCAGCCACAGCCCCAGAGAGATGGGCAGGAGGCAGCAGCACTCGGGTTTGATAGGTGTGTGGGTTTGTTTTGCCACTTCACGGTTCAGCGCGATGACAGTTCACTCCACTGTCTTGGGAACTCAAGGCCTCATGCCCACGAAGCTTCGAAGAGAGGCCCGCCGGGGGCATCTCAGGAGGCACAGGGGTCTTGGGCCCAGGGGGGCTCCACCGGGCAGAGCCTTATTCATGAACTCACTGGCACTGCTGCGTCGCTGGGTTAGCGTCCCACAGTAGGACTGCTGGGCTGAAGAGGTTTTTTAACTTATAAAGCCCCTGCCGGTGCCCGTCCCCAGCAGGCCGTGATGATTCACCCTCGCACAGAGATATTCGGGAGGTGCCTGCCCCCACCTTCCTGCCAACAGCATGAAGTTACACAGCAAGTCTGAGGAAATACTCCTGGAAATACTGGCGGTTGGCAGGATCTTTTTTTCCTTTTTCTGTTTCTGTAGGGCGGGGTCTCCCTATAATGCAGTTTTCTGAGTTATAAATAGCACAGCACTGAACATCTTTGAAACTGAAGTTTCTCAGCAAAGCCTTCTGGGGAGCTCCCACATGGGGACACGGTGACACAGAAAGAGCCAGGAGCAGACAGGAGCAGGGGCCTGGGGTCAACAATGTGCTGGGCGACTCTGGACTCCGCACCCAGGCTTTTCTATGCCTGTCCCTGCCTTTGCAGTGTGGCCCTGTGGTCCCAAAGGTACCTCCCAGCGCCAGCACCTGCAGATCGCGTGTCTCCCCCCCTGCCCCCCTGCCCTGGCCGGGACACGGGCACCACTCCACTTACTCAATGGGAAACCAGTCGCCGCACAGGTGCTTCACGGTGTCTATGTCATCGTGGCAGAGTAGGCGCAGGCTGACCTCGCTGAGGGCGCTGGACGGCACCACCTCTGTCATTCACACCTGCAGGGAGACGGTACTGTCACCTCACGCTCACCTTGTGAGGCAGGCAAGACAGGAGAGCATGTCCTCTAGGTGCGGTGCCTCCTGTCACTGCGGAGGCTTCTGCCCCACTCTGCAGATGAGGAGACTGAGGCTCAGGGGGTGGGGGCAGGATGGGTACCCAGGCCCCTCACTGCTCAGCCCAGCCGAGGGAAGCCCTGCAGCCCAACCAGCTCTCCCCTCTCCCATCTGGGCTGCCCTGGCTCCCCATGGCTGGTCTCACGGTGCAGGACAGCAGTTCCTCCGCTTCAGAAAGCACAAGGTCCCGGCCAGCCCAACTCTCCCAACCCTGGGCCTGGTGGCTGCCAAAGACGGTGGGTGTGGTGGGCGCTGCAGCCCCCACACCTCGTTCCCCGTGGAGTAGCCTGGTGGCCGGCACCAGCGAATGGCTGCACGTCCAGGGGAAGTGGTGCCAGCTTTATCACCAGAGGGTGTGCCTGTGCGGGGTGGGTCACACCCGGTTTCTTCTCCCCTACGCAGCAGGTGAAGACTCATGGGCGAGACTTTGAGAGACACCAAAGTTCAAATCAGGGGCCATGAGTTGCCAAGGACTCTTAAAGAGAGTGTATTCAGTCTGGGCTGGGAGGGAGAGAGGAGGGAGGAAAGACAGACAGGAAGGAAGGAAGACAGGCAGGCTGGCCGGCCAAGTGTTGGCTCTGATGAAGGGGAAAATAGAGCCTTTTTAAAGTTGGAAACCGGTAATCAAAAAGAAACAATCACATATTTACCTTGCCTTTTTTAGGAGGAATTGTGTTCATCTCCAAAGGCTGAGAAAAAGTTCTTTTTTTACAGAAGAATGACAGCTAATTAAAGGCGGAAATAATGACAGAATGAGAGTCACCACTTTGGAACCACCAGTGGAAAGAACCAAGTCAAGCGAGAATGGTAAACGGCTGTTACCCATCAGGTGGACGTTGCCGGGGAGCAGGGGCAAGGCACGGAGAGCCCTTCTGCTCCCCAGGACTCACTGATGGCCAAGGAAAGGCCTTATCTTTCCATCTCGAGATCTGGCAGTCACGGCTTTGCCCGAGTGACAAGCCAAGCCTCTGTGACCTCCAGCTGCCACGCGTGGGAAGCGCCCCAAGCTGTCCAAGGTGCTGCTTCCTCGAGGTTTATGTACAACCCCCACCACGCGGGTGATTCCTCCCCCCCCCCCCGAAAATGGGGAAGGATCTGGACACCGAGCCTGGCCTCAGCTCACACAGCCCTCCAGCCTCCTCTGTCAATGGGGGCAGCCAACCCCTCCCCAAGGTGGTTCTGAGCTGGACAGGCTCAAGCCGAGGTGCCAAGTGCTTGGCAAAGAGGAAGTACCCATTAACACGGGCCGCTGGCACCCACAGCCAACACCGGCCCCATCCAGCCACTTCTAGGGGCGTCACCTTGACCCACAATAGGGCCAACGCTGACATCTGGGCGGCTTTGCTCTGAGTCTGAACTTGCGTCTTCTCAGCTCCTGGCTTGAGGCCTGGGGTGCCACCTAGTTCAAGCTCATCTTCAGAAAGCCGCTTTCTAGACTTCAACCGTCGCCTACCAGGGTTCTGAATCCAGGCGCTGTTTACCTCAGACAATTTTTTAAAAATAGTCATCTGGCAACACACACAAAGAAACAAAACTAAAGTGACAAATGAAGGTGTTAGCTTCTTGTTAGCTATGAGAATGGCACTGTGGTTATGTACAAAAATGTCCACATTTTATGTTAAGAGATGCACACTGGATATGCAGGGGCGAAATGACAGAATGTTCCTGAATTTAGTTTAATTTAGTTGGAGCAGAAGTGGCAAATGCTGTTACTAGTTGAATCTGCATGATGGGGACACTGCATGGATGCTGGAAAAGGGGACTTATCAAAACAGCCGGGCAAACGTCTAACCCCAGAGACTGGGGCTTCGGACATGGGCGCGGGTTCTCCAGGCGACTGAATCGAAGGCCTGGTGGTCCCCCACCAGAGCTCTGGAAAGCGGTTCCCTGTACTGAGGCCACCACTCGGGCCGCTGGGCATCTCATCACTGGGAGCGCGTCTCTGGTGAGAGCGTTTGTCGGGTGGGGGGTAGACACCACTTGGGACCAAGCTAGCCAGCCCACAAACCCCACTGGGGTCTCAAAGAGCAGCAGGACACTGGGGGTGCAGAGCGAGGACAGGGCACTGTGTTTGCAGGAGGTGGCTAAGGGCCGGCTCCCTCCCTTTCCCCTCAGGGCCAAGCAAACCCACAAACCCTCACCCAAACCTCGCTCTGGACAGTCAATCGTCCCACACCACCCCAGGCCGTGGCAGAGGCCAGTTCCTCACTTCAGCCTTTTCTGAGACAGGGGCCACCACACACGGCGGCCTTCTCCCTGCTGTAAGAACCCATAGCCCTGGGCAGCACTGAGACGTCCCATCAGCTCTGCACTGGTTTCTGAGCTCCCACGGGGCTGGCTCGCTCTGAACAAGACGCCACTGCTCAGCCCTCACAGGAGTGGGCAGGACAAGCGCAGGCAACTGGCCAGACCAGCGGCAGGGCCAGGGCCTGGGGGGCCGCAGGTGGACCCTCCTGATAGGTGGGAGTCGCTGGGGCATAGAAAGCAGAGGTAACATGGCCTTACCTCTGTGGCTGCCTGGGGGCAGGGGACTGACCGGAGGCTGGGGGTGGGGGAGTTACTTCCTGAGGAGACAAAAATGTCTCGTATCCTGAATGTGGTAGAGGTGGTTACACTTACACACTTACACACACACACACACACACACACACACTAATGTGTGCATCAAAACTCACTGAACTGTATGCTTAAAGTGGGTGCATTCTAGGGTATGTATGTATATTAAGCTTCAGTGAAGTTGATTCTAAAAATCTGTATATTGTGGCTTGATAACAAACAGAGAGGTGTATAATAAATGTGCATCTCTTATGTTCTTAGATTACATATATCCCCCCTGGTATCCTTGGGACGAGGCTCTTGACCAAAGGGACAGCATTTGCTCCCAGTCGACTTTCAAGAAAAACCCCAGGCTCCGAGACACACAACTGTGGATTCTTGCATCTCTACTAAAAGTACTTCCGTGTTTCAGAAGGCCAGTTCTTTAGCCGCCTCAATTTAAAAATAGAAACACACGTCTCATTTAACTAAGGGAAAAACGCAGCACATGGCAGGGCCTGATCTGTCCTTGCCCAACTAACAGACGGCAGAGAAGAGGCAGTTGGCGCGGGGGAGGGAGCATCTGGACCCACATGTGCCATCGTGCTGTGGCCCACCCGCTTCCCTTTGGAGCTGGGGTTTGTGCTAATCCAGTGGCACAGGTGACTCGAAGGCAGAGCGGGTAGCCTGAGCCCCACCTGAGGTCGATGCTCTCTGCCCACAGCTCTCCTCATTCTGCCCCTGCCCCACATCCGTGCCTAGGGTCACAGCGGGCCTGGGGGAGAGGGAACGGGCTGGCCCCAGAGGGCCACCCTGGGCCCAGCTATGGGAGGAGAGCTCTCAAGAAAGTGGGGCCTCCAAGCCCCGACCCCCTGAGCAGTTTCATCTCTGGGGTCTGGAGGCCTGAACATCCTCCAGGATTGCTGCTGTCACCCAGCTGCTTGGACAGGAGCTCTGCACCCCTAAGAACAGCAAGCCAACCCCAAGCACCTCTATGTGACAGGCTGACGCACACATGGTCTGCTCTGGAGGTGCCACCAAGCTGGGCCTGGCAGTGGGCTTGGACAGGGTGCCCATGCCGTCTGCCAGGGAGAGGGAGGGCCTTTCCGTTGGCAGCACCAGGCACCGTGGCACAGAGACACCCACTTTCCAGCCCCTTGGAGGTGGTGACAGCTGGATCCAATGCAAAACCACCTGTATGAGTCACCCCTGATGTGTGTCTGGGCCTCAAGAAATGGCCCCCTCAGATGGCAAAGAATGTTCCAACCGTGTCCGCCTCTGAACCCATCCCTGACATGGGACATAGGACTTGGTCAAAGAACTTTCCAGGCCCAAAGGCAGCCCTGGTGCACGGAGGAGCCAGTGAGGACACTGCCTTCCACCATCTGATGGAGGCTCCCCGTCAGGCCACAATGTGCAGCCATGTCCGAGACGTCCTGCTGCCCCAGGTGAGAAACTGAGGCATGGCAGGATGGAGTGACTAAGGGCTAGGAGTGGCCGAGCCCTGGCTCTCCGCTGGACAGCTTCCTGTGCCACTTGTGTGAACAAAGCCCTGGTGCTGGCTGGGACCCCTCACTTGCCCATCCGGAACCTTCCACTAACTAGCCATCATGAGCCACCTGTAGGATACAGGGACGAGAATCCTAAGACAGGGATCCATGGGCGAAGCCAGCAGAGGCCCCGAGGGGCAGGTGCTCTCTGACCCGAGCCCTCCAAATGGATGGTACCCTGGCCATGCTGGGGGCACCAAAGTCCCCAGGCCTCCTTTTGGTATATTTTCCTAAAAAGGCACAGAACACAACTCTATTACAACAAACAGGGCCACACATTGTACAGGAGAGTGCAAAGTTCACTTGAATTTTTAAGTTAGAACACGAAGCTTCACAGGTTGGCACCTGTGGTGAGAATTCTTCCCTGCATGTCCTGGGCCTGCGTCCCTAGTCCTCTGCCTTTAGCATGTGGGTGAGAAGCCATTGTCGGAGGGAAGGCGCCAGGTCTGCCGCTGCCCAAACAAAGGGCCCGCTCTTACCTCGCCACACGCCCCTCCTCTCCCTCCTTCCCCCAACCTCACCTTCCTTTTGCGCTGTGATGACCTCTGGCCACTGCACTGAGGGCCACTTTCCCTGAGGGCTCATGGTGGCTGGAAGGGGCTGGTGTCTGGACTAGCAGAGCCTGGCCGGGCACTCCCTCCCAGCAACACTGCCCCGTGCGTCCATGTGCCCAGCCCACAGGGGACATGGGATGAAACTGGAGGGATGGCCGCCGAGACAGCCCCAATAGCCACAGGTACATTTGCTGTCCCCTGCCATTGCCAAGTGCTGAGGAATTTGGAATCTGGGGGACACGGAATGGACTGTGTTCATCTCCAGGGGGCTTTCCCAGCACCTCCAGGATGCCCAGGGGGCTGGAAGTGACCCCATTCCTAGAGATCCTTCTTTTATAGACTCTACCTGGACACCCCAAGCCCACAGGGCCTCCCCCTTCCTCAAAGGCGCTGCTTCTAGTCACCACAGGAGCCACACTTAACTGGGAAAAACCAGCCCGTTCTCTTGATGGCTTGAGAGGTGCTCTGGTGTCCACCCTCGACCTCAGAGAGCAGACCTCACACCACCCTGCCCTCCCTCCCTGCCAGCCCTCCCCCTGTGCTCTGCAGGCTGTGTCCCCAACCTGCTCCCAGACCCTGCAGGGGTCTCGGTTACTGGGCCAGCTCTCCCACCACGTGCTTCTCATCTGGGACATGAAGGAGATGACATGAGACGGCCGCTTCCGAAAGGCCACCCCAGTCCCCAAGCCTCTTCTTTCCCAGCCCAGTACCCCCTCCTCTGCCATCTTCGGTCTTCTCTTCCGCACAGCACGAGCTCCCCCGACAGGCTGTCGACACCCGAGAGCACCCTCTCTCGGGCAGGCCTCCCTGCCACCTCCTTTCCCAGCAACGCAGCACTTGCTGCCACCTTCCTGCTTTACTCCTGTGCTCTCAACACTCATCCCTGACTCAGCCCCTCTGCTCCAGCACCCGCAGCTGCTCCTTTCCCAAGGTGGCAGCCACCCAAACTGTGCAGCTCACATCTCAGCCAATCCCTTTCTCAGACCCTGGCGCCCTTCCTCCTGTGGCAGCCGTCCTGCCCCTGTGCACACCCACCAGCTTCTCGAGCAAAGCACCCGGGAAGGTTAACGCACGCCAGTCACACAAGAATGAAAGCCCACAGGGGCCTCTTGATAATGGGAAATTCTGCAGACACAATTTTTTACTGGCTTGAAAAAGCCAACACTAATGAACTCCACACTCTTGCCTTTAGAGTGGAAGGGGGACAAAAGGAAAGACACACTAATGACAAGATACAGGCCACTGTCTTGCCCATTGGTGAAACGGGCTCAAGGGCTGAAGGTGCAGGCGTGGGCAGCAGCGGTTGCTACTGCAGCCGGTTTGTTCACAGCAGCCTGGGCGTCTGCCACAGTCTCAGCGAAGCAGGAAAGCGAACCATTTATAGGGTGACAAGAAACAAACACCCACCACTCTATTTCCATACAGCCTCCCTCTAGAAACCCACTGCGCACGCCGGGAGCCCACGGAGTGGTCACAGACAACTGGAGACGCATCTCTTCACACGCAGGCAAGTGGCGCAGGAAGATCCCGCTTGCGTGCAACTCCAGGGCTGCCGCATCTGCTCACTTAATTCCTGCATTTGGCTGCATGTTAATCAGACCTCAACTAAAAACCACAACAGGTGGTGTCCTGGTCCCAGGTCCAGATTCAGGGTTCCCTTTAGGTCGAACGTTCTATCAGCTCCTACATTCCATTCTGAGAATGATTTTAGTCATTAATTTATCAAAACTGTATTGGAAATTCAGGCCCTGCTCCAGGCACTGGGCTCACAGCAATGAGCAGAGTCAGAAATCTGCTCTGATAGCGGAATTCCATGGCGAACGAGTCCTCTTCCAAAAAGAAACAAGTTTGTAAAAATGATCCAGTAGCACTCCCAAGAATGTCAAGGGAATGACGGAACTACTGATGCAGTAACATTTTTCAGAAAATAATCCTTTTTGGCGCCTAAGGGAAAATTACCCACCTACTATTTTATAAAATGAAATTGCTTTCTTCTGATAGTGTTTTCCAAGATGGGCTCAAATTTCAGTACTTTGCTGCCCAAATTGATCCTATCTCAGGAATACAGTAAACAAAAAAGGAGAAACACCACTTGATTTTTTCTTTTTCTTTTTTTTTTTTTTGAGACAGAGTCTCGCTTTGTTGCCTGGGCTAGAGTGAGTGCCGTGGCGTCAGCCTAGCTCACAGCAACCTCAAACTCCTGGGCTCAAGCGATCCTACTGCCTCAGCCTCCCAAGTAGCTGGGACTACAGGCATGTGCCACCATGCCCAGCTAATTTTTTTTTTTCTCTCTCTCTATATTTTTAGTTGTCCAGATCATTTCTTTCTATTTTTTAGTAGAGACAGGGTCTCACTCTTGCTCAGGCTGGTCTCGAACTACTGACCTTGAGCGATCCACCCGCCTCAGCCTCCCAGAGTGCTAGGATTACAGGTGTGAGCCACCGCGCCCGGCCACCATTTGATTTTTAATAACAATAACTATACCACAAAAAGTAGAACTCAAAGAATTTTTTTACTGTGGTCTATTACAGATGACAAAATACCTTTCTTTTGTCTTCCTGTGGAAGCAAAGGAACAAAGCCTTTCTCAAACATTTGTTCTGTGTCCCTCTCCACTACCACCTCTTCTTTATTTCACAGCAACTTTAAATCTGTGTTTAGAACATTTACTTCTAGCATCAGTGCATAAATTCCATGCTATTCCAAGTGTATGGGGTTTAAAATTTGGTGCTGAGAGTGTACGTTAAGGCAAAATGGATAATAATTCTAACTTACAATTTTAAGAGACATTTAAAAATCTCGAAGCTGTCACACTCATAGCCGGTTCTCACCCTGGTTTTTTGGGGTGTTTGGCCCCTCCCAACCCCTGGGCTCTGCCTGAGCTAGAGATTGAAGTCCAAGCTGCTGGGACCAGGGACTGACTCTCACCTGCTGTTACCCTTACCCCCACCATCTTGGCTCAGAGCTGTGACACCCTGGGGTGACTGCTGCATCTCTGCTGGCCTCTGCAGTGGGGCACTCGGGCTCCATTAAGCACTGTTCAATTGTTGACAAGGACCTCAAAACACTTCCTGCAGAAAGCCCTAGCTCCCTGTTCAGCCCCCAGTCCCATCACTGCCACAAGCACTGAGCAAATGCCTCAGTGTTCACAGCAGAATATTAACACTCTTACAGCCTCATGTGGTTTCCACAGGTGTAGATTTCTCTTTAATCAGCAGTGACATTATCTGGGTTTCAGATAACCATTGAACTGTCCTGCCAGCCAGCTCCTGTTAGAGGTCATGCTAAAAGAATGATATGTAGGGAAGGAGGCCTGACCCTGGAGTTATCAAAGGCACTTACAACCACTTGCTGAATCAAATTCAGCATTTGAAGTCAGCCAGAAAGAGACCCAGATCTTCCAACATGATTTTGCAGATGAGCATTTTACTTGAAAGCACTTCATGTGGACATGAGCGGAACCAGCTTTGACGCAGGGGCCACCCAGGGCCCACACTTCAGCCTCACGTTCTGCAAATGAGGAACTGAGGTCTAAAAGTCACTAGGGCTCTGTGGATTCTTTCCAGAAAGAGATGATGAGGGAGATAACAGTGATAAGGTGTAGACATACAGGAGACACCATTTAAGAAAAGAGTGCCTGAAAAGCAGCCAGCTTTCTATTCAGGTGGGAGAGTTGTCACTAAGTAAGTGGGACCTCTGGACTATTTCAGTGAAGACATGCATTGCCCAGATCTGAGTTCTAAAGACTCCTTTCTCGATCTGTCTGTGCCCTGTGGCTGCAATGTAACAGTTCTGTATCCACCTGGTCTAAACACTCACGAGGCTGCCAGAAGCCAAACTCTACTAACAGGAGGCACGGATGCTCTCTGGGTCACGGGCGCCCAGTCAGCAATGATACTGCGCCACCCTTCCCGGTCTGGTTTCAGGTGTAAGTATCTTTCATCTCTCAAATCTTCTAACACCCAGGAATTTTCTTCCATTCTGGTCGGACGCATGCTGTTGCTAAGCAACTCGGACAAGTCACATCTAAAGATACTCTCCACACTGTCTACAAGTGGGTGTGGTTAAGACAAACAGGGTGACAAAGTCATTTCAAGTTACAACTGGAAGAGGCTAAAAATAGGACATATGCAGACCATTTAAAAAACTCTGTATGTTTTAGTCCAGCATGTTGACATCAGATCACGCCTTGACTTTGTTACTTACAGGTTCAAACCATCTTCACAGAAACCTAGTGTGTCTGCAAGCTCAGTGAGATGAAACACCAGCAAACCATAGCCCAGTGGAGGACTTCATACATGCCCCGTTCTCCAAAGGCAGATTTATACATTAATTCTGATGGGTACAAAATCCTATAAGAGGGCAGATGAAGACCTATGTTCACTGCTGCGATGGATCTGTCGGTTAGGAAAGACGACTGGGACTTACACTGCAGCCACCCTTGAGTTTCCTCTGGTCTTTAACCCCATCTTCTCTAATGGGGTGTAAAGCAATTCTTTGATACGTGTGTGTGTGTATTTGTCTCTTTTTGCTCCCAATCCTTTTCAATTCAATGATGTTGAAGACTCCTCCTCTTTCTGCCTGGCCAGTCAGAACTACAATGAAAAGACTTCTAACATTGACCTCCGAATCACAGTGTCACATGGATTGTAGTATTTCTATAGATGACCTTTGGAGTCACATGACTTGCACTGCTCAGTTAAGCATTAACTGGGGATTCAGCGCTCTGGTAAAAGGAAAATGTCTGCAAATGGTCACGTTCTCCCCAGTTCTGGCACTGCAATTAACTACCACTCCACACACCATGATGAACTACTCTGTTGGGCTGTTATCCTCTTCTTTCAGGACAAACAACTGACACAAAAATGTATGGTGCAAGGACTTGGCAGAGTGAAAACCGATGGAAGTGGCAGCCAAGGTCCGCGTTTATTGCAGACTACCTCCCTGCCTAATCTCCAGGTCCTGGGTTCCATCACTGACTGGGCACAGATAATTGCTGGTGGGGGTCTAAAGAAAGCCCTGCCTTCTCCAAATTTTCCCACAAAAGCTACAGGTTCCCTCTACTCCTTGGAAAGTGTCCAACCAGGAAAAGATAGTCGGAGTTGGTTGTGTAGGGTCTGTATGGCTAGTCTGTAAATGACCAGAAACGTAAGGAACGGATTTGTCTTAATTCAAAAAGGTACAGCTGACAAGACGCGAGGGAGACCAAGACAGAGCCCCCTGGCTCTCAGGAGTTCACAGAAAGGCAAACAAGTCGCAAATAACTATAATCGATGCAACAAGTACCATAACAGAGATATGGGGCAGGCAAGGTGGGAGCGGGGACAAGGTGGCAAATCGCTTGGACCCTTCACCTCGAGCGAGACCCCAGCGGGTACCCAGGGGCGCACTGCTCTTTAGTTTCAAATTTTCCCAACAACGTGTCTTGGGGTCTGGCACGGGAGCGTCCCTCAGGCAAAAGAGTCGACTCCTCCTCCCCCCACCAGCCCGCTGGTGCCAACTCTTGACGTTGTCGCCGATGCGGAAAGGGCCGGACGCCCGAGGGGCGCGGGGCCACGCACCGGGCTTGCCTCCCGGGCGTGCTCGTTCCCCGGTAGCCCGGCCTCCCCACCGTGCCCGCCCCCCCGCTGCTCTCTGCCTTCGGTGACCCCCGCCCCGGCCGGCTTGGCGCTCCACCGCAGGCCCGAGCCCCGGCGGTCCCGGCAACCGCGGCCGCGCCACCCTCCCCCAGTCCCTCGCCTCACCTCGAAATGGAGCCGACGGCAGCTGAGGGCGTCCTGGGGCTCAGCGCATCCTGGGGGCGCAGGGAGCCGGGAAGTGGGGCCGCGCCGAGCTCGCAACGAGTTATGTAACCGGCAGCGGCCACAACCGGGACGGAGGCGGCGGCCCGGAGCACTTCCGCCTCCCGGGCCCGGTGGCGGCGCAGCCCTGAAGCCCATTGGCCGTTGTCCCACGTGACACCGCCCTCCCTGATGCCGCCGCCGCCATTTTAGGATCGGGCAGGCCTCGCGCGAAGGTGGCCCCAGGGAACTTGCTTCCTGCACGCACTGTCGGTGGAGACGCAGAGAGGTGGCCGGCCGGACCCCTGAGCGCCCACAAGCCTGGCGCGCCTGGACGCTGGTGGCGCGGTTCTCGGGTCGAGGTGCCTTGGGCTCTTCCGAGCGCCCCACGCCGGCTCACACACTCGAGGCTCACTCGCGGCCCTCCAGTTATCGGGTGATGCTTCCTTAGCTTCAATTTGGGGCTTGATGTTTACATCCCAGCACCTGGCCTGGCCTCGACGCTTGGCAGACGCCTGAATAAAGCTGTACGAAGTTCGTTCCCGGCCCCACAGTCCCAGGCTGGCACCACCCTGCGGCAGCGCCAGGCGTCCTCAGCAGACAGGAAAGTCCGATTTCGGCAGAAATGCAGTTTAGGGCTGCCACCATGTAAAATAGGCAAGGGTCAGTTGTGTTCAAAGTTGCAGGGTGCTCTATAATGCAAGCTCTCACTCAAATTTTGTTACGGGGGAACCCGTGTTGAGCAAAAACATTACAGCAGAAATTTATTCTCTGCTTTCAAATAACTACAATGGTCCACATAACCAAAAGATGGAATAAGAAGAACCTGTGTACAACCAAAGGCTAAAACGATTAACCCTAAAAAAGATTTAATTCATATCCAAGAGAATAAACCTTACCAGAGATTAAAATGTTTTTGTACCCTAAATAAAGTGGCACTATTTTAGAAATGTTAAAAGCATATTCCTTCTGGTTACAAAATGTAGAAGAGTAAAAAAAAAAAAAAAAAAAAAGCATATTCTTTCAACATTTTGACAAGGAAAAAGTACCTAATGATTTTAAAAGTTTAAAAGGTAACTGGCGGGCCGGGCACGGTGGCTCATGCCTGTAATCCTAGCACTCTGGGAGGCTGAGGTGGGAGGATCGTTTGAGCTCAGGAGTTCGAGACCAGCCTGAGCAAGAGCGAGACCCCGTATCTACTAAAAATAGAAAGAAATTGGCCAAACAACTAAAAATATACAGAAAAAATTAGCCGGGCATGGTGGTGCATGCCTGTAGTCCCAGCTACTTGGGAGGCTGAGGCAGGAGGATCACTTGAGCCCAGGAGTTTGAGGTTGCTGTGAGCTAGGCTGACACCACGGCACTCTAGCCTAGGCAACAGAGTAAGACTCTGTCTCAAAAAAAAAAAAAAAGTAACTGGTATAAATAAACCAAGAGTAGACAAAGTGACATAAAACAACAAGGAACAGATAATCTACTGTTGTAGTGTAGGGATCTGTAGTGGCTGGAGGAATTTTATGTAAAGCAACCTGCATTTGTATTTCTTTTGAAAACAGTTTTTATAAGTCCCCCCCTTCTACTTTTTTTTTAAGACAGTGTCTCACTCTGTCACCCAGGCTGAAGTGCAGTGGTGAGATCATAGCTCACTGTAGCTTCCAACACTTAGGTTCCAATGGTCCTTCTACCTCAGCCTCTCAAGTAGCTGGGACTACAGGCATGCAAAACCATGCCTGGCTAATTTTTAAATTTTTTTTGTAGAGGTAGGATCCTGCTGTATTGTCCAGGCTAGTCTCAAACTCCTGGGCTCAAGAGATCCTCCCGCCCTGGCCTCCCAAGGTGCTGGGATTACAGGCATGAGTCACAGTGCCCAGCTCTACTTTCTTTTCTTTTTCTCTTTTTTTTTTTTTTTCAGACACAGCCTCACTCTATTGCCCGGGATAGAGTGCTGTGGAGTCAGCCTAGCTCACAGCAACCTCAACTCCTGGGCTCAAGTGATCCGCCTGCCTCAGCCTCCCGAGTAGCTGGGACTACAGGCATGCGCCAAAATGCCCAGCTAATTTTTTCTATTTTTATTAGAGACGGGGGTCTCCCTCCTACTGAGGCTGGTCTTGAACTCCTGACCTCAACTGATCCTCCCGCCTCAGCCTCCCAGAGTGCTAGGATTACAGGTGTGAGCCACCCCGCCCAGCCTCTCTTTTCTCTTTGTTTAGAAAAGGGGGCCTTGCTATTTGCCCCGGCTGGACTTCAACTCCTATGCTCAAGGAGTCCTCCCGCCTCAGCCTCCCCAGTAGCTGGGACTATAGATAAGTGTGCATCACCATGCTTGGCTAAGTTCTTAATTTTAAAAATCATTGGAAAATCACAGGCCCTCTGGTAGCCTCTCAACCTCTCTATCTCCAGGCCCTGCGAGTTGAGAAGAGGGTGGGTCCCAGGGCCCTAACCTGTCCCCCTGGTTTGGGTAATCCCTCATGCACTCAGAGCATCTCCCAGAAGGAGACACGGAAGAGCTGCAGCCACAGCCACTGTCAATCCAGGAGGGGCTGAGGGGTTCGTGGTCTCACTTGGAATTGGGACTGGGACTAAAATCGTCATCATGCATTCCACAAACAGCATTTATAGATAACTGCTGGGGATAGAGAAGAGGCTGTTTTCCTTAACTAATTTAATGGAGGGGTTATGGCAGGCACCAAAATATCTACAACACGGGGATATATGCAGGAAAAGGCAGAAAAGATATAAAATGCTTGGTGGTAATTAGGACCAAAGGGTTCAGACAGGGGCCCAGTAATCTAGTCACCCAGTGTTTTAGATGAGCAACCAGAAAGCAGTCAAAATGGCACCAAAGCATATAATGGGACAGTCTTCAGCCTTGCTGCCTAACCTTCACGCTCCTCCTCCTCCACGTCAGTGTCCAGACTTCACCTGAACCCCTAGTGCAGGAGCAGACACCCTGAGGAAGAACAAAAAGGTGCAGCAGCCTTTTATTTTTAAATTTTGCTCTCATTGGCAATATGACGATCCTTCCAACATTTGGTTACGAAATAGTTCATTTAATAAATACCAGGCAAGCACTGTAGTAGGAGCCAGGCTCTGTGCTAGGCAGATCACTCAGAGGTAAACCAGAAAGCACGTCCCTGACCTGGAGAGGCTCTGAGTCCAGTGATGCTTTCTCCTGTTCAGGAAGTTTGCTAACAAAGGCCTCATATTTGTATTTTTTCCTTAAAGACGCTGTAATTGAGAAATATTGCTTAAAACTTTTAGAGGTTAAATTACATTTAGGTGCATATTCTAGCACTTAAAAAAATCACCGGAAAATCACTTGAACAAAATGAGATGAACATAATACTATTCACAACTCTGCAGAGTTGCAGGTTTAAGTGCTGCAAATATCCTACTGTAAGCAACGCAGCCATGGTAAAGTGGACCTGTTCAGAACATTTCGAGCACTCCACACAATTATATTTAGTGTGCTGTTATTAAAATTATTGGTAATTAAACTTGTTGCAATAAAAGATTGAAGACTGATTAGAAAGATCCACACAGTATGGCAAGAATGAATGAGGCAAAGAGAAAACAAGGGTGGAAAACTAAAGAGTGTTGTGGGTGTGTAAAATGCATACTGTGAAGTCCTACATACTTTCTAGAGATGGGCGGTAAATTTAGCTCCAAGCTGTCCAGAATCCAGTTTGAAGAGAATATCTGGCTATTAGTTCCTATTAGAGCTAAGAAAAAAACAAAAAAGAAAATAAGATTCAATGAGTCAGTGTCAGAAGCATCAGAGTATTGTCCCTTTGTAGCTAGGCATCCACTGTCCCAATCCTCCCCCCCTCCCTTTTTAAAATAATGGTTTTATGATATGTTATTATTATTTTAAAATTTTTATTTAAAACATTTTGTTTGGAGATGGGGTCTTGCTATGTTGCCCAGGCTGTCTCAAACTTCTGGCCTCAAGTGATCCTCCCACAGTGCTGGTATTACAGGTGTGAGCCACTGAGCCTGACCTTCTCATGTATTCTTGTAGTGATAGAATCCTACCCCATACAGCAGGCCAATCGCTGCCAAGCTAGGCTTTTATTTCTGGGCCTCTCTTGCAGCAGGATCAGGCTATATGCCAAAGTTTTTACAGTGGACAAGAATGAGAGTGACATAGGCAACATCTGTGTCACGTCCTTAAAATTGCAAAAGGGAGGCCAACGTAGGAGGATTGCTCGAGGCTAGGAGTTTAAGACCAGCCTGAGTAAGAGTCAGACCCCATTTCTGGCTGGGCCCAGTGGCGCATGTGTGTAGTCCCAGCTACTAGGGAGGCTGAGGCAGAAGGATCGCTTGAGCCCAGGAATTGGAGGTTGGAGGATGCAGCGAGCTATGATGATGCCACTGCACTCTAGCTGGGCGACAGAGTGGGACTCTGCCTCAAAAACAAAAACAAAAACAAAAAAAAACAAAAAAAAAGGAAAAAGAGAAAAATGCCAGAAAATTGTTAAAATGTTAACAATTGGTGAAGCTAGGTGAAGGGTGCATAGGTGTTCACTGCATTATTCTTTCAAATACTCAGGAGGCTTGAAATTTTCAAAATAAAAAGATGGGGGTAAAAAAAGGAAACTGCTTATTCTCCTCTCTTGCCCCTTTCCACTGGCCAGGACACACAGTGGTGAGCCCCCTCAGTCGTACAAACCCCACCTAAGTCCTTGTGACTCAAAGTGTGGTCTGTGGTCCAGAAGCATCAGCACCACCTGGGAGCTTGCTGAGAATGCAGAACCCCAGCCCCACCCAGACTGCGTCAGAGCGGCGTGTAACTCAGAATCCGTAGTCAGCAGCATCCTCACTGAACTGGAGGCACGTCAGAGCTGAGAAGTGCCCCCCAGGTGACAGCAGACTCACAACACTGTTCTTTCCAGGGTTCCATGTACAGCACTGTAAGATGAACTTGCAAAAATGAGGGCATATATTATATATCCATTCAAACTTTAAAAACACTCTTTTAAAACACAAATGAGAAATTACTACAAGGAATATTCGAGGTATAAAAACTCATTCCACCCTCTCCCATCGTGTGGGTGGCATTGATTCCACCCCTTGCTCCACTGTTCCGTAATTGGTCTAACCAGTTAAGGTCACCCCGTCCTCCCTTGGCTCAGGTGACCCTGGTCTAAGGAAGTCCAGGGTGAGGGTTCGGGAACGGGCTAATCCCTGTCGGGTCAGTACTGATTGGCCCTCCCAGTCTTTGCCTTCCTGATTTCTCTTTGCTGTGTTTGGAGATATTTCTTCTACTTGATCTAACAGGCTACTTGCTTTGTAATGACCATCCTTTCCTTTGATTTATCTACTGGACTTCTATAATAAATTTAAGAAAAAAAGAAGCTTTTCAGTTCCAGAAAGTTTTGCTATAATTGAATCTCCTCTGGTTGTGGCACTAGAGTAAAGCTGTCATCTCCTCTAGCTGTTTCACCCAGAATTGAGAGTTTCTGTCTGTCCTCCCTGTGGCTCCAAGGCCTCTTCAGGCACATTACTGGTTTTCTCTTGCTTACTAATCACTCCTTTCACCCTCTGGACATGGGCCAAGCAGGGAGATGCCTAAAGGCCACCCGTGGTGGATGGTCAGCAGTCCCTGGAGTCTTGCCATATACCAAGCTGCCAGGCAGTGGCACCTGTTTGGAGGCACTTGAAGGAAAGTCCTCAATTCCTGTCTGCTCAACTGCACAGCCCTCTGCCAGCCTTGGAGACAGAGCAGCGATCAGGCTCCTCCAGCCCAGGGAGAGCAGCAAGCGGCCATCTATCTAGGCAGACTCTGCCCTTCTCTAAGGCCCATGAATCCCCAAGGCTAAAAGTGCTCCAGAAATGAAGGCATTTTAATTTTCACCCCAGGCTGCTCCCACATGGTCCCCAGGCTCTTATCTGGCCCACAGAGGAACCAAGCCCAGTACTGCTCTCTTATTCCAACCCTGGGTGATACCGAACCTTCCCCTCCCCACCCGACCCCAGCTGCCTATGGCTCTACTGGGGAAAGGCAGTCAGCAGGTGGACTGGGATGGGGAAGGGAGGAGAGCAGGGCCTGGGGAATCAGGTTCAGGTCAGAAACAAGGTTGCAACTCACAACCCTGTACATAAAAACTGCAAAACGCTATATTTCCTTAGGGAAATGTTGGTTAAAATTATTTTAATCACATTTTAACTTTGGAAACAAACCCCATATTGCCTTCCAGAAAGGTTTTACCAATTTATTCTCATACTATGAGTGATAAGACTCTACATCTCCCACAGCAGGGCACATGGTCCACACCCTCACCAACACAGGCTATTATTCACCTTTCTGTAATTAATCTAAGTGAAAAAGATCTCATTGTTTTAATGGGTATTTCTTACTGAGTTTCACTTAAAAACTTGTATAAGCCATTTATATTTCATCTTTATATAATGATTTTTACAGTTGTGTCCAACATGATGTTTTGGTTTAACTTGGGGGATTTTCTGACAATAAATTTTTTTTATAAGTAATGCATGCCTATGGTAAATCTTTAAAAAAAGCAGAACAAAAGGATATACCATGAAAAATAAGTTTCCCTCCGAGTCTGAGTGCTAGAGTTCTCCACGTACCATTCTTACTCGTGTCCTGGTATCCTTTTAGAGATACTATTTACATGGACAAGCATCATGACATTTTCATAAATAAAACGCAAGTGTGAGTGAGATTAGGGCCGAGCTTGGATACTGGGTTCTTTTTCCTTCCCTCTTTCCTCACTCTGGGTACAAATGATGACTGAGACACACTCTCTGCCATTGAGATGTGTCATCAAAAGGCAGTTTGATGGCCGGGCGCAGTGGCTCACACCTGTAATCCTAGCACTCTGGGAGGCAGAGACGGGCGGATTGTTTGAGCTCAGGAGTTCGAAACCAGCCTGAGCAAGAGCGAGACCCCGTCTCTACTAAAATAGAAAGAAATTATCTGGACAACTAAAAAAATATATATATAGGAAAAATTAGCCGGGCATGGTGGCACATGCCTGTAGTCCCAGCTACTCGGGAGGCTGAGGCAGAAGGATTGCTTGAGCCCAGGAGTTTGAGGTTGCTGTGAGCTAGGATGATGCCACGACACTCTAGCCCGGGCAACACAGTGAGACTCTGTCTCAAAAGAAAAAAAAAAAAAAAGGCAGTTTGATAAGTATTTCAAAAGAGGTGTTTGTTGTACAATGGGACTTCTAGAATGGAATATGAGTGAATGCATATTTGATAAGTGTCTGTCACGTGCTAAACATTTCGTTATAATCCTTCCTGAATGTTCTCACTTACTTTCCCCAATGATCCTGAAAGACAGTTTTGCTGTCCTTATTTTACAGATGATGAAACACCCACTCAAGGCTGTTATAACATGTAGAATGAAGCTCCTCTCTCCAGTGGCATTCCTGAGTGCCCACTGTGAAGGACAAAAGCCAAGAAACAAATGAACTAGTTCATCATTAAAAGCCATGATGTGTTCCCTTGGATTACAACTTTCCTGACTTACAGAGGAAAGGCTTGAGTTTCTAAAAGTAGCCTTTCCAGGCAGACCCCTCAAAACATTTTTCCCAGGGTCCCAGAAACCAATCACAAACATGCCACTTCATGGCAATCCCCGTATTTTGTTGATCGGCATCTGTTCTGTCTGACAGACGACCTTGAAAGGCTCCATGAGACTGTCATGAGGTAGAGTGGATTATTCTGACTCATGGTTCAGAAGGGTTTAGTAATATCTGTATGGATCAAAACCACTACAGCCAGGAACCGAATATTTTGCTTCCAAAGAAATTCTTTTTTGGTGTAAAATGATGTAAGTGTATAAGACAGAACACCGAGGATACTGTTTCCTGCAATTAGAACCAAGACAGAGGTAGCAGAGGACAACCATGTGGCCACATAGACCAATCTCAGAGGGTCACAGCAGTACGTTGGGAGGGTCTGGTTCTCCACTAATATTGTCAGTGTACCCTGAGAGTGGGCTTACCATTCAAACTCACAAGAGACTGATGCTTAAACCAAATGCTTGTTTACTTGTTTATAGGTGGAGTGACTGGAATACTTACATCCTGTTTTACTTAATAAAAGAATATACTCATTTTCCCTCCCAGAAAGAAAGTGAAAGCATTTGTTTCACTAAACTCCCTCTATCATTTGGTACCAACAATAAAAAAAAAATACTTAATAACTGACAGGTTCAAAATGGATTTCATTTAAGTAGGTTTCTTCTGACTACGAGCGCATCATTCACAGCAGGACACAGAAGGCTCTGACTCACTCTCTGGAACTCTTTTTACCCGAGGCTGGCTCTGTGCTTCCTTCCTCCAGGTACAGCTTTTCTGTGTGCTGCAAGGCAGAAAGAAGCAAGACCACCACTTCATTCCTGGCCATCTCATCTCTGTAACTCCTAGACCAGTGAGCCTCAGACAAACCCCTGGTCTCAGAAGTCTCAATCTGATGGGCTCTTTTAAGGGCTGGGTGCAGTGGCTCATGCCTGTAATCCTA
>RJWJ010007520.1:0-57561 GCA_004363605.1 Indri indri | reverse complement strand
CTCAGCCTCCTGAGTAGCTGGGACTACAGGCATGCACCACCATGCCTGGCTAATTTTTTTCTATATATATATTTTTAGTTGTCCAGATAATTTCTTTCTATTTTTTAGTAGAGACAGGGTCTCGCTCTTGCTCAGGCTGGTCTCAAACTCCTGACATTGAGCGATCCACACACCTCGGCCTCCCAGAGTGCTAGGATTGCAGGCGTGAGCCACTGCGCCCGGCCTACTTCTAGTTTTAAGAACTACAATTTGTTGAAATAAAATTGTGACCTTAAATTAGTTTTTCAAAAGATCATTACCTTAACTGACTTTAGTGGGGAGAAAACTGAATAAAACTCTGCACTGTCATAGGTCTGCTAGTGACAGCCTTGGGTCCTTCAAAGGCTTTGATTTGAATTCCAGTGACATTTCTTTCTAGGTTATACTGCAGCTTCCTTTCTATTTGTAATTACATTTTTTAAAATAACCAAGGAAGCTGATATTATCACTTCCATTTACCAGTTAAGAATATTGGTACTTGGGGAGAGTAAATGATGGTCTCAATGTCACCAAGTGGCAAGAAGCAGTCAGTACCTAGGACTGGCTCTTCTGACTCCATGTCCAGTGCTCTTTCCACACAGAGATGATTATATTTGCCACGTTTTGAACTTGTTTAATGCTTTATCTTAACATAGAGTCAAAAATATATATTAAGTGCCAACTATAAATCAGGTTCTCTGATAAATGCAAAATATCTCTCAATCTGTCCCCTGGCGAGGCTCACAATTGAATAGTCAAGATAAGATTTCTGCAGCAATAGCCCCAGTACAAAGCAAAATATAGATAGCGTAGGGGCTAGAAATTGCTCAGATTATCTAGCTAAAGAGTTTGGAATTTATCGGTCGACCACAGGGAGCCACCGAAAATCTCTGTTGAGTGTCCTGTGTTCACTGAGCTCTCAAAGAAATGGAATGAGTTTAGAGCAAAGATTTGTATACCCACCCCAACCCAAGGAAAAACGGAGGAGAACGAGCAGGATATAGTGACCTGTTCAAGTCACAGTGAGTAGGTGGGAGGAACCAGGACTCCCAAACAGGTCACAGGCAGCCTCCCCACTGCCCTTTCCTCAGCTTCTACTATGCAGATGGGTGGAAACTGGCCAGGAAGGAAGACAGGAGCTGGCAGGCTGCAGAAGCTGCCCTGGCTTTGGTCTCCTTCCTCTCTAGGCCATTGCACACATGTCTGCTACTCTCAGGGTCTATTTTACTCATGCACTTTTCCGCCTGGATCTTTGAGAGTGGAATTAACCATGTCACTTGCTTTGGCTAATGGGTTGTTATCGGATCTGACACAAGTGGTATCTTAAAATGGCCTTAAACTCCAGGTTTGCTCTTTGGTGCCTCTGTCATCACCACATGAGCATGGCCAGCCTAGCTCAGAGCGAGAGGGCACTGCAAAGTTGCACAGTGAAGAAAGTGCATATGGAATGGGGGGAGAATTGGGGCTGTCGTTGCAATTTGCCAGCATCCACCTGTTTTCAGGCCCACCCTTCACACCATACCATGCTGTCTTTCTGCAGTGGCCACACTACATCTTGTTCATTTCATCGAAGGCTACCACATGGCGGCTGACCACTGCTTGATCCTAGTTGTACCCTTCCTTTAAGCACAGCATAAGTATCCTCTCGTCCAGGAGATAGTAAACACTTCTAAAGCCTGCCAATGGTGCCCTTCTCTGGACATCTAGAACGAGTAAATATTGGCACCCTGATTAATATACTGTCTCTTGATATACTGTCTTATTTGAACATCTCCTTTAACCAAGTACGTAGCAGACAGGGATTTTAGGGGAGAGGCAGGAAGAGCCCAGAAGCCATGAATTCCTAGGGTGGAGAGGTCCCCACCCAGACACGTAGAGCCTCTCCAAAGTTGGTTCCTGAAGAACTCCAGGAAAAGGCCTTATTCAAACAGGAATCACGGAGCTCAGGCCCCTGAGCCTTATCTACAGGGGCAGAGGATAGGAGATGAAATTGTGGGTAGATATTTGATGAGACAGCAAACTCGAATTTGTGGACAACCAGGGCACTGTGCCTTTGTCAAAAATATTAATAATACATATCAGTCTCCTTTACTGGTCACCTACTCCAAGTAGGAGTTATAACTCCCGTTTAACAGAGGGGAAAACTGAGACTCAGAAAAGAGAAGTCATTTACACAGGATCAACCAGCTACTAAGCAGAAGAAATAGAATTCAAACCCAAGACTGCTTAATCCGCAGCCTGGTGCCTTTCTGCTTTGCCATTTCCAAGGTGTGTTAGTACTATTGTCATTTTTAGCCATAAAATTCCCTCCTGTGTGTAGACCATACTAACATCCTTCCCCATGGGGCTGCACCGCTAGCTAGGGATTCTGGTGGAAAGGTAGTTTTAGAGAAGGTAATCCCACAGGCAGACAGGTGTACCTGGCTCCTCAGTCCCCACTGTTGACCTGCCCCACATGTGCCTGCGGGCCATGGCACTGGCTGGTGGAGCACGCAGGCTCTTTTAAGGGAGAAAGGAGCAGAGATTCTAGCTCTGGCTCAGCTGTGTGACCCACAGGAAAGTCACAGACCTATCTGGGTTTGAGTTCCTTCAATTATAAAATAAGGGAGTTGGACCACATTTAATTCAACAAAAAACTTCTTGGCGCCTCCTAGAGCTAGTGAGAGAGAGAATCAGAGACAAGAGAGATGTGGAGGAACATCAATCTCTGCTTCCAAGGAGCATATGGCCCCCTGGGGATGGGAACGCATGCCCAGGGTCCCTCCACATGGCTTAAACTGCTGGGAGAGCTTTGGCAGGGGTGTTGCCATATTGTGGGTATTAAGGCAAGGGAGGTAGGGATGGGAGGGAAAGGTTGCATCAGGAAGTTAATAGGCAGAGGAGGCTCAAGGGTTAGTGATGTTTTAAAGAGGGGTAAGGGTCTCATTTCATCTAAGTGTTCCCAGAGTATACACAAACACACACACACACACACACACACACACACACACACACACACACACTCTCTTACCTTTCTTTTAAATTTTAATTTTTTACTATATATAGAATTAAAATATGTTCAGACAGGAAACAAAATGAGATAATGTAAGCTGAATAGTGTCATTTGCCCTTTTATATGGAAATGGTGCTCATGGCAAAATAAAAGAGGGGCATAATATGGTATGTTACACTACCCATGTTCAAAATGTAAAAAATAATTTCTTTTTTCCAAATGTAGCCTTTCTTTTTCCTGTGAAACAATGATGATAGTACTAACGGTAATGACAAAAATTACCATTCACCAACCTCTCATCATGTGCCAGGCACAGTACAAAGTACTTCATGTGTTATTTTTTTCAACCTTATCATGACTTTGCGAGATGGACACTCTGTCTCCATTTTACAGAAGAGGTTTGGAAACTTCCAAATCTACTCGGCTAAGAACCCAGTGTTGGCTAACTGAAAGCCAAGTACTTGAATAGCCTCCAAGGATGTCAGAAGGTGGTTCCAGAGATCTCCACACGGGACTGAGAACAAGATTTCTAAATGTCGTAGCATCCTTCTGTAAGTTTAAAGGGCTTCCAGTGATGTATCTTTATGTTATAGACGATAATGGAGGGAACAGCAGGGCCATTTCAGCCAGCTGTTGGCTATCGTGCCTGTTAAAGTCCCTGAGCTTACCTCTTTGACAGCACTGACTACCCCATGCAGCAACGATCACTCGGGTCAATGACCCCTGTTGAGCTTCTAGCCAACAGCCCGCATCAACCACCAGTCATATGAGTGAGCCATCTTGGGCCTGCAGCCCAGGCGAGCCTTTAAGTCAGTATAGCTCAACTGCCAACCAGCTATAACCACATAAGCGTCACGACGGAAGAACCCACCAGCAGAGCCCAGTCAACCCCAAGACTATGGCAGACAATGACAAATCGTTTTGTTTTGTTTTGAAGATGTTTTGTTACACAGCAATAGATAATCATAACAGTACACTGACTTGGGTTGAATTTCAGGCCTACAGTATTTTTTTCCTAGAAAATAAATTTTTGGCTTTAAAATTTAAGTTCTTATGTGGGAAAAATTGCTTTTGACTATTATGTAACTGGTCACCTCCATTAGATGTTGGCAGCGAGTATGTTTTCTGCATCTGTATTGGCAAGAGGTGCTGTGTAGGCAGACATTACAATAGATTAAAGTTTGGCAAAACCATTAGTGTATTTAAAAAGGGGGAAAACACGATGTCCAATGCCAAAGAACTTATAGAGATTCCTGGAAAACCATGAAAAAAATATTTATAAATATCAAGAGTAGATTAGGTTATAGAATAATGTACAATGCAGTGTTTTAACAGACAAATCATGTTGGCTATTTCTAATTTTCTCATATGATAACATTCTGAGCTAGTAGAGTGGAAGGAGGTAGACTTGTGTTACTGAACTAATTTGCACTTGGGCATGATATTGCTATATTATTCTTTTAAACAGTCATGAATTATGCAGCCTGATATCTTTATGAGGGTTTGTATAGAGTTTCTTTATTGAAATTCTTTGATTTTCTTTTTTTTGTTGCTGTTTCCAGTTCTAATATCTTGCTGGCTTCATGAAGGAATCTGCAGGATTAATTTTAGTGATCTGAAACATTTTACACAGTATTGGAACTATTTGTCTTCATAGGCTTTGTAGAATCCTCTTGTCAAATACTCTTGGCCTAAAACTGTGTGTGTGTGTGTGTGTGTGTGTGTGTGTGTGTGTGTGTGTGTTGTAGGGAGCGTGGGCATGAAAGAAGAGGAGTCAATGATGACTCCACAATTCTGGCTTGCACATGATTTAGATAGTGGTGCCACTGCTTGAAATAGGGAGCTCTAGAAGAAGGCCAGGATTAGGTAAAAATCTCATGGATTTGATTTGAAAGAAATGTCAATTTTCAGATTTTGGCTGAGGAGGAGCCTAACTGTGGAAATGTACTTGTCATGAACAAGATCACTAGGAAATGTGCATAGAAACTGTTTAAAATTGTATTAGTTTTCTAGGGCTGCCATAGCAAAGTACCACAAATTGGGTGGCTGAAACAAAAATTTATTCTTTCACAGTTCTGGAGGCTAGAAGTCCAAAATCAACCCTGTTGGCAGGGTTGGTTTTGTCTGAGGACTATGAGAGAAGGATCTATCATAGGCCTGTCTCCTAACTTCTGCTAGTTCCTTGGCTTGTGGTGGCATAACTCCAATCTTCACTTGGCGTTTGCCCTGTTTGTCTGGGGACACCAGTCATATGAGATTAGAGCTCACTTTAGTGACCTCATTCCAACTTCATTACCTCTGTAAAGCCTGTATCTCTAAATGAGCTCATATTCTGAGATCCTGGGGTTAGGACTTCAACATATGAATTCAACCCCTAACAAATATCAAACATCCTATTCTCACTTAGATTTTATGTTTATTTTGGGGTAGTTCATGGGGCAGGGCCAATGAAGATTATTTGTGGAAATGTGCTCTCCACCAGCCACTCATTGTCGTTGCCGCTAATTTGCTGCCATGTACCGAGGTGACTTCAAGAATTTCAAAAGTAGGCCAGGTGCGGTGGCTCACGCTCGTAATCCTAGTACTCTCGGAGGCTGAGGAAGGAGGATTGCTTGAGGTCAGGAGTTCGAGACCATCCTGAGCAAGAGCAAGACCCTGTCTCTACAAGAAATAGAAAAAATTAGCCAGGCGTGGTGGTACATACCTGTAGTCCAAGCTACTTGGGAGGCTGAGGCAGGGAAATCATTAGAGCCCAGAGTTTGAGGTTGCAGTGAGCTGTGATGATGGCACAGTACTGTAGATGGGGCAACAGAGTGAGACTCTGTCTCGAAAACAAAAATATTCAAAAGTACATATTATGCTAAGTGAAAGAAGCCAGTCACAGACTAATACTGTATGATTCCATTCATGTGAAATATCTGGAATAGGCAAATCCACAGGGACAGATTAGTGGTTGCTTAAGACTGAGGTGGGGCTGGGCTGCGGACCACTGCTGATGGATGTGGGGTTTCTTTTTGGGGTGATGAAAATGTTCTAAAATGAAATCATAGTGATCACCTTAAGTGTACATATAGTAGTAGCATTCATTGGGTGTCAGGCAGATAGGAGGGGGGAAGAGGGGATGGGTATATACACACCTAATAGGTGCGGTGCTCACCGTCTGGGGGATGGACATGCTTGAAGCTCTGACTCGGGTGGGGTAAAGGCAATATACTTAACCTAAGATTTGTACCACCGTAATATGCTGAAATAAAAAAAAAATTTAAAACATCATAGTGTTCAACATACAACTCTGTGACTACATTAAAAACTATTGACTTATAACTTTAATTGGGTGAATCATATGGTATATGAATTATATATTAATAAAGTTGTTAAAAAAGAGCATTGTCAGCAGGTGGATGTAGGGATATTTGACAAGATGAATTTTAAAATCCATTTCAGCCAAGAGATTCTTCATCCTTCTGGGTCTCAGTTTTATCATTTGTAAAATGAGAAGACTGGCCTCTATTGAATAGATGATTCCCTTTATAATTCAGCTTTAAAAGCATCACCTGACATCCTTAACTTTACCTTACTGAGCAGACTAGTTTAGAGCATGAGTTTTGGGAGCAATGGGCTTGGATTTGAATCTAGTTCTTCCCTCTCCTACTGGCTCTGCAACTTCAGGCAAATTATTGTAGCTCTCTGAAGCTTAATCTCCAAATGGGGATGGGATATGGAATGGGAAGAATACCATGGAGCTTTTGGGGGGATTTAATGTGATAATATTTGAAAGGGCTTAGCAAGTACCTGGCACATGGTAAAGCACTAAAAGGAGGTAGCTATTATTATTTTTAGCATTAATTTCCTGGAGCCAAGACTAATGACTCTACTTCACCAAAATGGGCCAGATGACTTTTGTTCACCAGGAAATAGACCATTGAACTGTCTTTTCATGTTTGATGCTCTATCAGTTATACATCCCACACAATTTTTAATTATTAAGTCTTTCAGCACAGCAGCATCTGTGTTAGTCAAGAACATATTTTTCTCACACCCCTCCTGCAGTCTGGTAAGATTTTTGTGTTATCAAATAATCAGCTTGTGTCTGTTTTCAAGAGGCACCAAATGCCATGTAGAATGTGACAAATTTGTGATCATTAAAAGTAATCTTGATAGATGCAAATACATCTCATTAATATTTATTGAGCACATATTTTGTTCAAAACAATATGCCAAGCACAGAGGGAGGTGCAAAGATGAGCAATAGAAAGATGCTACTCTCATGAATCTCATGGTTTAATGGGGAAGATACTCCCATGTATTCATTTAGTGATACATCAGATACTATTACAGGGATGGAAAGACACGTAGTGCAATGCATTGAGTCGAGCCCAATAATAGATGTATGAACTAAGTACGGAGGACACTCAGAGAAGAGAGTGATTAACTCAATATGTGGAGGGCATGGATGCCAGATGGAGAGGTGGAAGAAGGCATTCCTGGCTGAAATTAGGGAACACATCAAATTTCTCACCATTAGACATACAGGTCAAGCCTTTTCATAACCCGAATTTCTGATTCAGAGACCAGGACAAGCTTCACATCTAGGTAGAGCTGCCTCTGGAATGACAAGAGTAGAACTTGGATATTTAGAGAAGGGACTAGGGAGAGGGATCATAGAAAGGGAAGCTGGGGTCGGGTTGTAAAAGGTCTTCATGCTGAGACATTAAGGCAATAAAAAAGTACTCAGCAGGGACAAACCTAGAATTATGCATAAGAAAAAGCATGTGCACGCGCTCGTGTGTGTGTGTGTGTGTGTGAGTGCGTGTGCGCCCGTGTGCATGCTAGAATATAAGCAGGATGTTTTTCCCCTGGTTTTTACATGGTGTTCTCAATCCAGCATTTTGTTTGCATTGATCAGGAAATTGCTTTTTTTTTCCCCAAATAGGTAAGTAATCGAGCAACAAGACACGTAGCTTCTACAGCAAGCCTACTGCTGACTCATTTGTCTCTCAGCAACTGAGCTTTTCATTGTCAGTAACATTAATTATACCTGTCACTCACTCCAAAATGACCTTTATTTTTCCCCCCTTGTAACATTCTCTCCACATGGGCTCATGTTAGGGAGACTGGAGACTAGTGACGTCAGCCTGAGTTTTCACCATGTGGCAAGCACAGCTCTGGAAGCACAGGTCAGACTCTCGGGCTCTCCTGTTACTCTGCCTCTGGCCTTACATGCCCAAACTGAATGGGTGAACCATTCTCCACTACCAGGATGCAGAAAAGAAGGTTTCCCATTTGACAAATGATTCTTCATTTCAAAGGGTTAGGGCAAGATTTGCAGAAGGGCGTTGGAAGGAGCTAACATTTATTAAGGCGTTACTGAAAGACTGTGGGACTTGGGGTCTAAAGACACATGTTTGAATCCAAGATCTGCCACTTATTTGCTAGATCACTTTGAATACATTGCTTCTCTGCTTTGTCTCTGTTTCTTCTCCTTCCAGAAAATAAGATGGCAATATTTACTCTACAGAGGTGTTGTGTAGATTGAAGGAAGTTTTGGATGTAAAGCGTGCAGTCCGGACTCAAGCACAAGGTTGGCCTCTACTCTGGAAGGCCCAGCAGAACGAATAGCTATGGTGGGACTGTCATCTCCTGCAGGCTTTAGGAAGCCAGCCCATAAAGGGAAAATAGAGTAAAAATCATCCTTGAAAATCTCTTAAGTCAAAGGACAGCATATATGGTTTTATGTACACATAAAAGAAGATTGCTTCTAGTTAGTGGCCAGGGTCAACAAAAAAACGAGTAAGTGAAACATATGTTTTTGCACTAGAATTATATTACACTAGAATCATACTCGCATAGAACTTGTTGACTGTGTTAGAGGTACATGGGACTCAAGAACGCTGAGAGATGGGAATGAGACAGTCCAGAGTCGACTTGATGAGTGTGCAGTCTGTGCAGTGACAAAGGGCCTCACATTCAGAAGGACCCTGTTCTTGCCCCAGTGCTCTGTTGTCATCATCTGGAAAGTTTTAATTATTTTTGAATGAGAAGTCACTCAATTTCATTTTTCCGTTGGCCCCACAAATTATGTAATCAGTCCTTGTCACACCTTTAAGTTATTATTTCTCTCTACTACTTTTCACACTCATTTGGTGTAGCTGAATTCACATAAAATAAAGCTGTATATGACATGTTGCTGTAGCAAACTAGCTATTGTACCCAGTATCTTAGTACATTTTCAAGTGCACCCTGAGAGAAGGGTATCATTGTCCCCATTGAACGGATTTGTGATTTACTCAAGGTCACACTATTAGTAAGTGGTCAGATCAGGGTTGGTGTGCCTGTCCACTGTTTCTATTATGCCAAACTAAATGAGAGAAGAAAAAAAAAAAAAAAAAACCATAAGAAGTCATTCCAGTTCAAAAGGAACTGTAAGAGGAAGACATTTGAAATAAACTGATGTTCAGGGCCATGCTGGACCCAGCAACACGTAATTTATTTATGTTAAATTTTCCCAGATTTTTGCTTGCTTCCTGACATGTAATTCTCAGGGTTATACTCATCACTGTATTCCCAGCTCCTAGCCCCATGGTTGGCACATGGAAGAAGCTCCATACATACTTGGTGAATGAATGATATTCCTTCCAGGTTATTCTTCACTCTTCGTTAAGTTGGCCTTCCTTCTTGCAGATTCATACCTCTGCTCCTTTTCTTTAAAGCTATGTCTGTTTGACAGAAGAATGTTCTTTAGCAAGCTTGATGACTGATTATATCGGGCAGAAAGCCCCAAGATCTTAACTAATGAACAAACAAAAACTTTGCTGATGATTCGTTTTGTATAAGACTTTGCTGGTTTATTATTTTAATGGTGTAGCATTATTCCAGCTACCAGTTGAATTCTCCACTGTCTGGGAGTGGCTTGAAAAAGGCCTTAGGAGAAATAACTCCTCTTCCAGGCTGCTGTTTTTAACCTGAGTTGGCAGCACTCTCCCTACCAAGCCTGGGAATTCATATACTCTCTCCGTGTCTTTATCCACTTACCCTCACTCCGCCCCCATAGTCAGTGTGTCATGAGGGCTATTGGTTTTTCCTCCTAAATTGTTCAACACCACCCCTCCTCTCCATGACCTATCACTTCTCCAGCTTAGAGCTCACATTTCTCCTCCCTGGACTAATTCAACTGCCCTCAGCAGGTCTCTCTACCTGCTTCTAAGGCAGTCACCACACACTAACCGGAACATCTTTCCAATACTGGACTCTAAACCCAGCACCCTCTGCTTACGAGGCCTCTCTGGTATCTCACGGACTGCAGCAAAAGTTGATGCCTCTTGGCACAGCACTGGAGTGTTCTTACCATCCAGTTCCCAACTACCTTTCTAGTTGGTTTCTCTGCATAAACCCACTCTTGTGTCCTCACTCAGGTCTGCAGTCTGGTTCTCTGAGTAGAGAGTACTGGGGCAGAGTTAATGTTCAGGTGAGAGGGAGGGTGGAAGGAGGACAGTTAAACTATGGTTATGCAAGACTAATGGTGGCCTCTGTCAACCCTGCCAGGAGCTCTGGAGCAAAAAAAAAAAAAAAAAGAAGCTGCCAGAATTATCTCTCATTGGACCCAAATGGCTGAGCAGTCATGGGGAGTGGGCTTCACCTGGGATGGTGTGACCTTGGGTGAGGGGATCTCTGCAGCCCAGGCCACCCCTAAGATGCTGACAGCTGGAGGTGTTCGCCTGCAACATTGCCAGAGGCTGGAAAGACAAGCTCTCCCTTCCAGAAGGAGGACCCAGGAAGCACACCTACTTCCTTAACCTCTTTTTCCTCCTCTTTTTTGTGGCTTCATGCCTCTGTACTTGCCTTTTCTTCTGCTTGAATACCCTTTGCTTGCCTCTTTTCTCTCTTTGATCTGAATACTTTCAGTTTCCCTTTATGACTGATGTCACATGCCAAGTCCCCTTGAAGCCTCCTCTCACTCTCCCAGGCGGAGATGGTGGCTATTTCGTGCTGTCAGTCAATGCACCTTATGTACATGCACTACATAATAAGCTCCAGGCTAGACACTCCAGATGAGGAAAACACAGTCCCTGCTGTTGTGACCTCCTAAGGAGATGTCCCCCTCTTTTGTGCCCTAGAAGTGCTTATTGCTTTCTCGCATTATGGCATCTACCCCATTGTTTCTTCATTCATCTACTCAATCATTCATTTGTTCATTCTCTGTTCATTCTCTGCCCAATATTCCACTGAGCCCTGGGATACAATGATGAACAGTCAGGTTTCCTGAGGGATAAATATCAATCAATGGATCATATAAAGCCTGCAGAATTCTGACTTGGACAAAGAGTATGAAGAAGTTCATGGAGTTATGAGGTTTTCTAATACTGCATTTGACTTAGTCAGGGAGCTCGGGGAAGTGGCTGGTAGAAGTGATCACTGTAATACAATTTGGAGAGAGATGAAGCCTTTCAGGTGAAGATCCCAGAATGTGCCCAAGTCCCATGGCAGGAAAGTGAATGGAGAATTTGAAGATGAGAAAGAAGCTGGGTGAGGCTGCAGTTCACACAGCCGGGAGAATAATAGGGAGCAATGTCTTGTGGTGATTGCCAACTCTCATGAGAAAGCTTATGGCTTGGCATTTATGCTCAGAGCTGTGGGAAGTCATTACAAGGTTTTAAGCAAGAGGTTGAAATGATCAGATTAGAGATCTGAAAATATGTTCTGGCTTCAGTGTGGGGAGAGATTGGAGGAGAGGAAAGGCACCACGGGGAGAGAGCTAGGAGGCAATTTTCAGTTAACTAATGAGATGAGGGTAGCTTGGACTAAGGTGGGGGGTGTAGGGAAGGGGATAGATCTAGAGCAATTTAGGAAGAAAAACCCTGGCAATTCTCGGTGATTGGTGTGTATGTCACTGGGGATAATGGAAAGGGAGGTGTCAAAGCTGACTTCAGGTTCTTATTGATACCTAACATTTTGGGGTCCCAAATGCAATGAAAATTATAAACCTCTCTCTGGAGGTTTATAAAAGCATGCACACACACACAGCATTTTGTATATCATTTCAGAGGGATATATAGAACTTCTGAAGTCTGTTCATGAGCCCCAGGTGGGAAAAAAGACCAAAACTCATTCCTCCTTGTACCTATAGATTCTATTATAGAAAAAATAGTGTAGAATCTGGCAAACAGTACATGTTTGTTGAAGCAATGAATAAAGGTGAGAGGAGATAAAGGTTACTGAGAGGCTCCTGGTGGTTAATTCTTGGCCCTGTCCACTATAATATGGATGTAGGAGTCTTAATAAGAGCTACAACTTGCACATCTATGAACCAACAGCTCATTAACTTGCAAGGCAGCATTAGGTGGAAAAGTCCACAAATGGCCTCATGAGCCTCCAGGTGGTGAAGAGGAATAAATTTCAAAGTATTAAGCCTCCAAAGACCCAAGATTTGTTTGCAGTAGATATCTTTTCACAATGTTAAGTACTTTGGACTGAAGACTGTAACTGTTTGCTTTTATTTTATGTGGGGGAGCTCATCGTTTAGAGATGAAGACAGTCTTCCTATGGCTGGGTGGATAAGGTAAGTTAATGTCTTCATCTTGTGATTCATTTTTACCTTGTGGAAAAAGCAGAAATGGTAATCGTGTTCATAGACAGAGATTTAGAATGGAATCATGGCTTTACAGATAAGGCATTTCAGGAGGCCAATAAAGATAAGAGGGAGAAGAAGCGCATAAGAGGAAGCCTTAAGAAAGATTTAGCTTGCACATATTAACCATACACTGGGTTGGATTTTTCTCTTTGTGCTTTGAACAGCTGCATGTTAGGGAGAAGCGTCATCTGAACCATGGACTCTCTGAGGGGCCTTAGCAATCACCTGGTTCAGCCCCCATCTAAGCAGGAATTCCCTCTGCAAGACCCTGGGCAGATGGCCTGTGGTTCCTCCTGAAGCTGCTCTAATGAGGCTCCCTTGTTGAGCAGCTCTGATATAAAGTCCTGTCCTGATTGTTCAGTCTGCACTAGGAATGGCAAATAGACTTACATTTGCATGACAATTCCAATTACTCTATATTGCCTGCCCAGAGCTCTGAGCTCAAGGATTCTGAGGTTGAGTCTGGATTTAAAAAAAAAGGAAAGAAAGAAAGAGAGAAAAGGCAACTGTGGTAACCTAAAAACCTACATATTTGCTCTGTATTTGTCATTCCTGGGCTAGATCTTTCATTTGATTAATTCGACTTATATTTATTGTGCATCTGCTATGTTCTAGTTGTGGTCCCAGGAGTGAGGGAGATAAATCCCATGGCTGTTTCTCAGTACTCATTTTACTTGCTCTGTCCGCAACATTAGACACAGTTGTTCACTTTTTCCTTCTTAAAATATATTCCTCCCCTACAACCCCACTCTGTCATCTACTCTTGCTTTTGGCTTCCCTGAAACCAATTCTCTCTCTACTCTCATCTCACAGGCTACTCCTACTCAATTTTCTCCTCTTCTTCTCCATCTTAAAATGTTGGAGGGCCACAAAATTTGGTCTTGAATCCCTTTTTCTTCTGTCTCACTCTGTCTGGGTAATCACATCTGGTACCATGTCTTCACATGCCATCTGTAGACTGATGGTACTCAATTTGATGTCTCTAGCCACAAAGTGAAACCTATAAAACCATCTGCTACCTGACATCTCCCCTTGGTGGCCTGAAATGCATCTCAAACATCACACATTCAAAAGAGAGCCCTTGTTTCCATACTGCCTCCATCTATCCCCCAAATCAAACCTTGCTCCCCTCGTAGTCTTCCCAGATCAGTAAATGGCGCGATTGTACATTCAGCTGTACTTGCCAATGAGTCAGGGCTTCTCTTCTTCCTTTATCATCCCTTATCTAAGCCATCAGCTATTTCTGACAATTCTGCCTTCAAAATACTTTCCAGTCTGCCCAAAGCATTCTACTCGTTGGCCACATTCCTGATCTTTCTTGCCTGGAACATATCGATAAAGCCCTGTTTGCTCTTCCTGCTTGCTATTCTCACTCCCCTTCAGTTTACTGTCCGTATAATAAGGAATAGAATTTTTTAAATGAATGCTAATAAGATCATGTAAATTGATTGTTTAGAATGCTCCCGAGGCTTCCCTGGGAAGAAAATTCCAGTGCCTCCCTGATGACAGGGTGGACCTCAGTGTTTGCCTCCCCCCAGCCTACTGTCTACTCCTCCAGGCATCTTCCCTCCTTGGGGACTTTGTATTTTTTGTTTCTCTGCTTAGAATGTTCTTCTCTTTGATTATCCCATGGCTGGCTCCTTCTTATCTTCTAGGTCGTGGCTTAAATTGTACCTTGTGGCCTATCTTCATCACCTCTGGTCTGGATGAACTGCAATCACTCTTGTCTTCCAGTCCCACCCGCTCCTCCACACCCCTCAACAGGCTCGGCATGCTTGGCTCAGTCTAACATGGTCTGTCCTCTACACAGCCCTCCAACTTCATCTTCACTGGGCTCTGTGCCTCAACACTCCATTCCCCTCACATAGACAATCTCCCCTTTCCCCTCTGTTGCTGTGTAGTGGAATGCTTCTGAGCCTTTTCACATGCTGTTCCTCATGACTGGAATTCTCTGCCATCCTTTCTTCTGGCTGACCTCTCTTCGTTATTTAAGACACAATCTAGGTAAGTGTCACCTTGCCTGGAAATGCTTTCCTGACATCTTTCCTTCCCCAAAGTGCGTCCACTGCTTTCTGTGCTTGGCTCCTGACAGCACTCAGGAACTGTTATGCCATAATCTGTTCCTATTCTCTCTCCTGTTGGGCCCCCTTAGAAGTAGAGCTTATATACATATGGGCTTATCTTCATCCCCAGTACCTAGCACAGACCTCTGTAGTATAATAAATGTTCCATAAAGGTTTACTCACAGGATTTCTGGAAGATAGCAGTGGGCTGACCCTTCTGCTGGGATATGTCATAGCTGGCGTTCTACCCAACTCCAGAATTCATGAATTCCAAGTGAGGGCTTATCTCTGGAAGCAGAGAACAGCATGCCTCAAGGAGAAGCTGCTAGTGTGAGGATCGAGGTCAGAGTGCTCATGGCTGTTCTGAGACCAGGCACAGCTATGAGTTCTGTATCCCGCAGGAGCCTGGGTCTTGGTGTTTTACATGTAGGCCTAGGGAAGAATGGAGCCTCAGTAGTAGAAAAGCCTCAGGTCCCCCAGGAATCATTGTTGTGTTCAACCCTGGTATGGCAGCCTCCTTTTCTGGGTACTGCCTCTAACATGCAGCAGAGTCTAACTGGCCGTGTTTCCATTTAGTGCCCCTACCCCCTGGTTGTCCCTGATTGAGCCAGGAGGAGGCATCCAACTCTACCAGGGCCAGTGAGATTCTCCCTCTCCTAGAAGTCAATAATTAAAGAAGAAAGACACAAAGCCTGGAAGGTGGTGGTGCTGACTCAAGCTAATGGCAGCATCCAATAAATAAGGGCTACAAACCCTTGCTGTTGGGATATGTCCATTTTCTTTCTGTTCCTGAATCAAATCTTGATTCTATAAGATATCCCAATATCCCTGCAATGAGGAGAGGGGAAAGGAGGGGATAGGATGAGAGAGACTCAGACACCTTCTGGGGGCAGGAGTGGACTGGTCTTCCAGGAGAGAAGGCTGCAGTGGAAAAAGAGCCAGGAGTGGATCCCATTTCAAGCTGAGCAAGTGCCTTTAGCCAGTAGTAAAATCAAGAACTCTGAGAAGATCAGAGCCACGAAGGATCTTACTCATGAGGACACACTGTGGCCCAGAAAGGGGACATGACTTGCTGAAGCTTCTGCAGTCAATGATTAGGTCTGGTACCCAGGACTCTCATCTCTCATCCCAGTGCTCTTCCCACCATCTAGGTGGTCCCCAGCTCATCTGGGCTCAGCTCATCTGTCAAGATGAGTTCATTATGCTCATATTCTGTGTCCGAGTTGGTGTCTCCAGGTGATTGCCTGTAGGGTCAACCCCATCTGTGCTGTTACTTGGGGAGTATAACACTGAAGGCATCTGCCTACATAAGGACCCATGTGGCCCATCCATTAAGATTGTGGGACTGAGAATCATAAACAATAATCACATGGTGGGACACCAGCAAGGAGGAACACCGGTCATAATAACATGATGTGATGTGAGCGTAGGGGTGGGACTCTCAAGCTGCCCCACCCACACACACCCTGCCAGCCCTGCAGCATTCTAGCAGGGCTGCATTCCTGGCCTCAGACGTAACACTTGTTAGATTGCTTCCAAATTTGTCTGGATGCAATAATTGCACTCTTCTTTCCAACCAACTTGGTCTTTCCAAGGTGGGAGGATGTCTGCTCTCTCTGCACCATGCAGGTTCTCAGGGTGGCCTAAGATGTGCAGTGCTCCTGCTTGAGTTCTATAGTTGGTCTGAGGCAATTGCCCTTAAAGTATGACCTGAAGTTTGCTCAAATCAGAATCCCTTGGTGTGAAGGTAAAAGTGCTGACAGTAGAGCCTCTTGCAGACCTACTGAATCATAACCTCTGCATTACTTAGAGATTTTGAAGATGGTGAGGACTGCTGGTCTAAAGGGTTTGTTGGGGTTGGAAAAAATGATGGGTTTAGGCTGGGGAGGTGGTGGTTTCCTGTCCCTACTGCAGCGCTTGCTAGCTGGGTGACGTTTAACATGTCAATCACTCTCTCTGAGCGTCCCTTGAAGGGAAGGAATATGTCTTGTATTTATCTCTAATTACTGCCTAGCCCTAGACCATAGCTTAACTAGTGTTGAATGAATGGATGCATGTATGAGCAAAGATCTTAACCCACATTGCACCTCTTAAATGAAATAACTCAGGGAAAACACCTGCGCAATGTCCTACCCATGGTAGGTGCTCACCAAGTGCAGTGCTCTTGCTTTCCCCATGGGACAGTGGCTTGTTATCTGTGGGTAACATGTTCAGGGACACAGTGAAGGTAAAGAGGAGATGACAAGGGCTCAGAGACCTCCCTGAGACCCAGAAGTGATAAGCTCTCCTGTATTCTCCAAATTCCCTTCTTATTCCACTTCCTGTGCTCCTCTGTTCGCTGTCCTGGGAGTCACCAAACCTGCGAAGGTCAGCAGAAGCCAATCACAGAATGGAGGGAGCTATTGCTGTCAACGTAGCCAGTGTGAGGTTTGGAAGGCCATGGGTAGATGCCACATCTGTGTCCAGGGGCAGAAGAGTCCTGGCTGTGGTCAGTTGCTAAGGGTAAGGGGCAATGAAGGAGGTTAAGCTGGGGATTTGGGATCCTGGGTATGAATAAATGAATCCAGACCTTAGCACTTGTGATACCACTGGGAAAATAGTGGATTTCTCCTATATTCAATATTTTTATTTGTGAAAGGGCCATAAAGGACCTCCCCTATCCATTCCCAGCATTTCTGCAAGAATCAAATGAGGTCATGAGGATATGATTATCGCCTCTCCCTGTAGATCATATTGTGATGCTTCCTGCTCCAAGTGTGGTCCCCCGACCAGCATCGGTGTCATGTGGGAGTCTCTTAAAAATGCAGAATCTCAGGCCCCACCCCAAACCTACTGTACCAGATCCTCATTTTAATATGACATGCAGGTGATTTAAAATACACATTAGAGTTTGAGAAGTGAAGGCTGAGCAATTAGAAGGAATTTTTAGTTCTCTAAGCTCTTTTTTTTTTTCTAGAGAGCTCTTCAGAGAAAGGGAATGTGCCTTATTTCTCTCTTTTCAGTACCAAGAATATAATTGACCATTAACTAATGTTGAATGAGTGAATGAATGAATGAATGAAGACCTTAACCTGTATTGTCTTGTTGATCATCCACTAGTGGGAATTCTTTAACCAGTTGCTTTCCTGCTGCAATAGCAGGAGGGATACGTGGGGATTGCAGCTGCCTCCCACTCAGCTGATGCCAGCCACAGATGCAGGCATTTAGCATGTGATTAAGGACAAAGTAATCCACTTAATGTGGGTTGTGGGAGACATTTGGCAAGAACCAAGGTACAAGGGTTGGATTTTACTTTCCAAAGATAATGTCTTTCCCAATTATTTAAAGCCCTTAGTAACTTGGATCACACCCACACAGAAATAAGCCTCCTTAAGACAAAATTCTGTAAATAGGACGGTTGCTCATTTATGCGGCAGAATCTTGACTCTGATAGTCTAATCAGGTTTTTATGTAACATGACGTGGAGGGTTGCCCAGCTGGATCTCTGCTGAGCTGAGCCCAACTGAACTAACCACCTATAAGGGAGAAATGCTTTTTGTTTACTACATTTTACCACCAGCTAAATTAATTAAAGAATTAATCTATTCCATCACTCAGCAAATACTACAGTGCCCAGCCTGAGGTTACCACAGTGAGTACGCCAGCAGTCCATGCTGCTGCCATGTAATCTCCAGGCGTTGAGGCTGGAATAAGAATCAGGCAATTGCAGTGAGGTGTGAGGAAGTGAGGCTGAGCCGGGAGAGCGTGGCGGACAAACTTAGCCTGGTAAGGATGGAGGTGCTGGAGAGATGCTTCACGCAGACAGCGACCTGTGGGCAGATACTTGAAGGACCGGTAGGAGTTAGGCAATTGGGATAGGAGGAAGGAAATTAAGCAGGGGCAAGGGATAGCACAGGCTAAGGCCTAGAAGTGAGAGAGTAACCATAGCAAAGGAAGTGAAGCAGCACATGCCTTGGGTGGCTGGATTGTCTTGTGTGGGGTGTTTGTGGGGTGTGAGGTGTGATGGGAGGTGCCACCGAGGAGGTAAGCAAGGGCGGGACCTCACAGGGTGTGGTGGATCCTCCAAAGAAATTCGCGTTTTATCCTCAGGCCAACTGGAAATCTTTGAGAGGTCAGGTTTTAGTGGGGTCTGATAGAGTTTCCTGTTTTTCTCTCTCATGGATTAGTGAGCCCCTTTATCAATATGGTGATGGGAAAACATTTGTTTTCATCTAATCACAGGAGGGCCCTGAGTGTTGCCTTATGCACTTCTTCAAAGAACAGCATTTCTCTACCAAAACCCAGTCGCTCTGCTTCCAGTCCCACTAATGTGAGGGCTTCCTCTGTGTGGTTTCTTTTCCCGGGTTCCCCTGACCTGTGGCAAGTGAGACATGGCCTGCTCAGAGCTCCAGCTGCAAACAGCTGCCCTGGTGGGCTGCACCAGTGGCTTCGCCATGGCCTCTCCCTGACAGCAGCAGGCCGGGTCATTTCTGTGTGATCAGTTGATACCCACTAGCATCCCAGCTACATCTATACATGCGTTCATTGCCAAGGCCCCTCCTTGGAGCCGTCGCTGTTCAAAGGTTTTTGAGAGGCCTTGTGGTGTATTGGCCAGATCACAGGACTGAGGGGCAAGAGAGCTGGCCTGAGTTGTGGCTCCCTCCTGCCCTCACTGTGTGCCCTTCGTGAGTCACCCGAATCCCAGCTTCAGTTTGCACAGCTGTAAAATGAGGGCACAAGGGCGCCTGCCTTGTCCTTCTCAGGGTGGTGCTGAGATCAAACAAGATGGTGCATGAGAAAGTGCTTTGAAACGTTCTATAAAAGAGTGGGCTTTTATTAGCACCATGGGCACCCCTGGTTCAGTTCCTGACTGCCCAGCCCCTTTCTGGCACAGCTGAAGGTTGGAACCGGGAGTTGAGTATTTCTCACCTTCCACAACTAATCACTGCCTTCCTGCCTAAGGCTTTTAAATCAGGTTCCATTTTGTCACGGCTCCTGCACTTGATCACTTGATGGGCAACCTAATTAGAAACCATTCGTCCAAACATAAACATCATTTTAATTTGTAATGGTGGAGACCAAGTAATTCCAAATAATTTTTGGTAACACAACCCACTTCGAAGCACTTTCTTTCTGGCAGGCCTATGGAAGGCAAACACACCCCACTTGCTTCCCTTGTATGCAATTATCTGCTGGAGCCTCTTGCTGGCATCTACTGAAATGTTAATGAAACAACATTAAATTCCAGTTTATTTCAGAGCACCTGTTGTCTGCTAAAAAAGTTTCTCAGGCAATTTTTTAAAATAGATCAATAGATAAAACAGAAGAGCAAGTTATCATCCCTCTTCAAATAATTGCCCTCTAAAAGCCAAAACACTGACATTATGGCACAAAGGGGAGATTAAAGATTTAAAGCATAGAAATGAAAATGGAATTTAGAAATTTTCAAAAACTCGTAGGATCTTGTTCTTGAAAAGGATTCCCCCCATCCCCTCTACTAGTCCTTGATACAGGGTGAGAATTCCTGTCTTCAGACAGTGGACCATATTCGAATATCATTTACAGCTGAGTTACCTTAAAGACGGCAAAGAGGATCCCTCAGAAAAGACAGAGCCTCCCAGGCTGTGTCCTCCGTGAAGGCTTCCTGGAGCCGCCATCCCATCAGAGGCAAATGGTTTTCTTTCTCTTTGCTTCCAAGTGGTGCACATTTCTTTCCCCATTATGCTCCATTCATTATATGTACTTTCTTAGTTTTCTTATCTGTCTCAATAGACCATGAACTCCCCAAGGAAAGAGACTGGGTCTCATTCACCGTGGCACATCTCATGACTATTTTTAGATAGAAGACATGGAATAAATCACCTCGGCTCACCACCTCACACCCTCATCAGCCTTCACCAGGATGACTGCAACAGCCCCCTAACTCGTTTTTCTGACTTCCACTTGCCCTAACTCTAAACCATGTTCCCACAGAAGCCAGGAAAGTCTTTAAGGTGTAAATCAGATCGGTCCTTACCCTGCTTAATACCTTCTGATGACTACCCTGGTCCTCACGGTCAGTCCAAACTCCTTAGCATGGCTTAGGGGCCCTTCCATCACTTGGACCTGGCCTAGATCTCCGGCCTCACCTCTATCCACTCTCCCCTTACAGCCGAAGTTCCAGCCACCAGACAGCCATGGCAATTGCCTGAATGCATCCTACTTCTCATGGGGTAACAGCAACTGATGTATTGAGCACCTGCTGTGCCAGGTCCTTTTTAATTACTCTATCTGTATCTCTAATAAACCTCACACAGCTCTGTGTCATAGTCATTATTATCACCCCTTTGCAGATGAGAACGGAGACTTGGTCAGGAAAGGAAGCTTGCTTCAGGCCAGAGAGTTAGGTAAAGGAAGTTAGAGGGTTAGAAACAGGCCTGTGACTCTAGAGCCTGAGATTTTGTCAACCACATTATGTTGACGAAGAAGATGTGGTTTCCTTGCTAAAAGAACTTAGGCCTAGCTGAGAAGTTGAGACTGCACCCAAATAAAGATAAGTGATGGTTTAAGAGTGATCCCCTAAATGCTTTGTCCGAAGTAGACTCCAAGAGTGCTGTGGGAAGCCAAAAGTCCAACCAGTGCCTTCAATTGCAGGGGTCCAAGAAGGCTGCACAGGTAGGTGGAATTTGAGCTGAATTTTGAATGAAACAATTGAATTTGAATTCAAATGAATTTGAATTTTGAATGAAATTTTGAATAAAAAAAGATATGCATGGACGGAGACAGAAAGAAAGGCAGTTCTGAGCAGGGAAGAATCACCAGGGTAGTGCTGGGAGAAGGCAAGGACCAAGTATATAAGGGGGCAGGAAAGGCCTCCTTCTGGCTAAAGCAGAGACTTTGTGGAGAGGGGTGTTGTGGGGATGTGGAAGGGCAGGAATGTGGGGTTTCAGTTCCAAGAGGCTCTCCAATATCAGGCTAAGGAGCTGGGGCTGCCTCTAGGGGACAGTCTGAGAGATGAGGATGTCTTTTCTGCAGAGGGATGGTCTGATTCCAATGTTGGCTCAGGGAAAAATTTGGAGTGAGCTGAACAAGATGGGGGCTGGTGAGTCTGGACTGCCTAGTAGGGACAGTTTTGCAACAGCCCTGACATAAGACAAAGTGGAGGCTGTGCAATTGCTAAGCAAAAAACTGGTCCCACAGGCATTTAAAACCACCTTGGGCTATAATTTGCTCTTTGATGACACTGTTCTTGATGTCCAAGGACCTCAGAGGCATTTTAGAGACACCCCCTGGTGGCCATTCAGCTGTGCATGGCACTTAAGAGCCCTTGGTTAGGGTCAGGCCTGTGACTCCAGAGCCAGAGCCTAGCCCTTCACCCCTGGTGAGATAGCCTTGGGCAACTCACTGACGCTTCCTGGGTGATTGCCACATTTGTCTTGCCCTATGATCTGCTCATCTTATCTACCAAATAGGAGATATAGTTTAGAAATACTCTTCCAGGACATCGGGAGTGCTTACCCTGTGCAAAGTGCTGTGGATAACACTGGGGTCAGATCTTGTTCATTGCCACCCTCCAGATGAGACACCCAAGTGAGGCTGCTGCTAATCACTGCTTCTGCCCACATAAAATGGTGTGCGTGTGTATTAAAGACCTCACTTAAAAGCAGTGGGGAGAGACAAGGGCATAGTGATGAGCATCCCGGCCAAAGCAAAGGTGAGTCAGTTTACATAAAAGCATTGGCAGAGCCTTTGCAGTGCTGATTCAGGCTCCACCTGCCCTTGGAGTCCTGTGTAGCAGGAAACTCAACCTGCTGAAAACAAGCTCAAGGCCTCCATAAACTTTAGCCACGAAGAAAGAATTAGAACCTTCCACATGAGGATTCAATCAAAGCAGACCTTAGTAAAAGCACAAAACAGACACAGAGTAGGACTGAACTGAATCCATTCAAAATCAGTCTGAGAAAATTCATTCTTTTTTATTAATAACATTCCATTCATTCATTTGCTCTGCATTTTGTAAGTACTCACTCATTATGTGTGTTTACTTGACTGCTGAATCAAACATATTTTAAGCTCCTTGTGGGGAGGAACTGTATCCTGTTCATCACCCTGTCATCAGGGCTACCATGGACAGTGGTGATCTATATCTCCAGCACAGGACTGGAACCCAGCCTCTCCTCTGCTTGCTCAGGGCTGCTTGGCCTAGAGGAGCAGCCAGGATGAACAGCGACTTCTTCCAATAAGCACAAAAGTATTGTCTGGTTGCTCAGCTTTGCACCTGAGGAACTATGTGCTCCTAGAAGGACCATTTTTTCTAATTGGTTGGCTCCAAGGAAACGTTTTCTAATTAGCACAAATGTTTCTTTGTGCTAGCAACGGCCGTAAGTATTATGGGTCCAATGCAATGCTATTCTGTCACTATTTTTCTCAGGCAACACTTATTAGGCACTGACTGTGTACCAGGTATGGTCTTCAGTTGTCCCCAGGTGTTGAGTCCTACCACACAAAGATCATTTCCAGTCCTGTAGGGAGACAGACATGTAACTAAGCAGATTAAGGTAAGTTACAATAAAGACTCACACGCAGAAAGAAGGGACACCTCCCTCAGCCTAGGTGGTGATGGAAGGCTTTCAGGAAGTGACTTCTGGTTAAGTCTGGAAGAACGAGTAGGGTTTGGCCAGCAGAAGAAGTGTGGGAACATGTTCCAGCCCAAGACCAAGACCAGTGACCCAAGTGGACATGATAAAAGTGGGGGAACTTCAAGTTGCATAGGTGTGATAGGAACCAGGATTTATAACCTTTTAGACTCAAGTCAGAGGGGCCCTTATCCAGGAAGTCTTCCTGAGTTCCTGCAGAAGGAAGGATTCATTTTGTTTTTGCTGCCTCTGGACCTATTATCAGCTTCTATTATTGTATGTGCCGTATTGACACTGCAAAAATTTGCAATATGTGCATTTCCATGATAGACTGGGAGTTAGTTGAGACCAGAGAGCTTGTGTCTTCACCTTTGTTTAGTAAATTGTGTAGGCCCTAGAAGAGAGTATGTGCTCAATGCACATTTGCTACACCAAACACACACATGGAGAACATGAAGAAGGAGCTATTTCTCCTAGAGTCAATCTTGAGGGACTGATTGTCTCTATATTCATTACGTTTAAGGGGCCTTAAAAATCTTCCTTGAATTTTCTTATGTAGATATTTTACCTAATAATATAAGCATATACATACATGTACATGTGTATCTTATATTGGAAGAATTTATATCAAACTTATCAGTGACTTTTTCTGGGGAGTGGGATGGGAAGTGGGCAGTGGGGGACTATTTTAGGACCATTGAATGCGGCTGTCCATGCTGTGAACTGTACAATTCTAGTGGACCACTCATTTAAAAGTGAATTTGTACTTTATAAATTTAAACAGACAATAATAAAAACAATAAAATTATGGGACTCTAAGTGATTTTTTACTTTCTTTTCAGGGTTTTCTTGTATTTCTCCAAAATATCAAAAAATATATGAACTTGGCTTTCATATTAAAAAATTGTTAATGCTAATACATTGTGGACAATTTGAGAAATATTGAAAAGCATAAAGGAGAAAATAAAAATGACTCATATTTTACCAATCAGAAAACTATAATTAACATTTTACTTCACAAAGCTTGTTTTATAATTTTTTGATGTTAAAAATTAAATTTTGAATGATACAGAAAGGTACAAAAAAAAATAAAAATCATTTCTAACTCACCACTCAGATGACCCACTATTAACATTTTGTGCATTTTCTTCCAGTCTTTTTCTATATTAATTACAATCATAGCTCCCATTTGGTGAACATTTAATTTGAGCCAGGCAATGTGCTACGTGCTTGCCAGACACTATCTCATTTAATTCACACATAAGCCTGTGAGGTGGGAATTGTCAGCCCCATCTCACAGAGGATACAGATTAAAGGTTAAGAAACTTGGACCAGCTGCGATTTGAACCTCACATTGCCTGACTCCAAAGTTAACATTCTTAATGGTTAAACCATACTCCCTCAAAGTTGTGTGTGTGGTCACTTGTGAGCGCGCACACACACACCCACACACTTGTACACACAGACACACACAGCTGTGATCACATTGTGTCTTCCATTTTGTCATATGCTTTATTTTCTATTTGCTATTATATGGTGTGCATTTTATGATGTCATGTAAAAACACTTTTAGAAAGAAGTTTGGCAAACTTTGTTTTTTTAAGTCATATTTAAAGCAAATCAGTCTTGATGACGTTTGTTCCTATACTCCGTAGACTACCCGCCTTTGCCATCAGGCCTCCAGACCTGCTCCGTCTCCGGTCCTCATGATCCCACCTCCTGGGGGCTTTTCCCTGGCTTTTTTCTCATTCATTTCTGCTTCCTCCTCAAGCTAGGAGTAGGGGAAACCAGGCAGGCTGTACTCATTTGCACTCAGAAGCTATCCAAGGGAACTATCTGCCAAAATGTCCAAATTTTATGACAGTACCTCATATGGGCATTGCTTTGCAGTCTCAAAATCTTTCTTCCGTGTGTGTGTGTGTGTGTGTGTGTGTGTGTGTGTGTGTGTGTGTTCCATGTGAGTAACTGTGTATGGCTGAGAAGGCATTTTCCAACTCGAGAAATTATTGGACAGGTTAAGCAATCAGGATAGCACGAAATATTCAGCAAGGATTGCAACAAAAATTTAGGGCACAGAGCATGAAACTTTCAGTAGAATGCAAACTGTTCACATCTAAAGTGGAACAGATCACTGCAGGCTTTCTCAGCTCCAATATACTAATCATATGCATCGTGAATTCCTGGGGACCCAGAGTATGTGGGGCTTCCCAAACTTACTTGACTGAGAACCCGTTGGTGCTGAAGCAGCTTTCTTGGATAACTAGTATTTTGTAGTACACAGTTTGAGAAATACTAATCCATGGGGTTTTTATATAATGTTAATTTACCAATTTAATTTCATTCAATAACTAACTGATTCCATGGAACAGTGACTTCAGCTTCCTCTAGGAGCTCCTTAGAAATACAGAATCTGCCTCCTACCACCCCTGCCCCTCCCCTCACGGGCAGATTTGGAATCTGCGTTTAGTAAGATTCACAGGTCATACACAGACACAGTAAGGTTTGAGACAGAGGCCGGCTGCTAAGGACATAAGAATTGATAACAACATGGAAGTCACCATATGGAGTTTATTTAACTTTATAAAGTATGTTTCATGCAGATATTTAAGGTAACGTACAATAAACACAGGAAATGGAAAATGTATTTAGATACTATGCTTTCTCACAGTGCTGGCCAGTGGAGCATTTCCTCTGCAGGTATATTCTGGTGTCTGCTCAACAAGGACCTCAAACAACTGTTAGCCCACAGTTTTCTCCTGAGTCCTTTTCCCCCCTTTTCAGGAGAGTGTGCGGTCCCATAGCATGATTTGGAACTGTGGCTATATGCAGTCACATCCCATCAGCTAATAGCGCTGGGTGGTGAGGCCCCTGGAGAGGGGTTTCAGCTGGGAACACACAGCTAAAGCCCCTTTAATGGCCCAGTCAGCTGTCAGGGCTGTAAACACATTTCTTCCCATTCAGAGCTGTTTGCCCCTCTCTGTGACCTCTCATGGCTCTCAGACCCTGGCCACGTGGCCCAGATGGCATAATCTGTCAGGCCAAGGCAGGTGACAGGAGGGCTTGCTGTTAGGTAATCAGTGACTATAATTAGCTGGGGTGGAAGGGATAATGGGACCAACTGCAGGGCTGGGGGGAGGGGGCAGGAGCCAGGGGAGCCCTTGATGGGTGGAGGACCAGCAAGAGAAAGAGGCTGGCTTCCTCCCTCTTCTCTTTCCTCCCCCCTCCTCCTTCTCCCTCTAATATTATGTTTTCAGCACACACAACGTGTGTGTGCTGGGGGCTTCATCCTCAATGAGGAAGGTCAGGGCTGAGCACTGGCAATTCAGTAAGTGAGTTGTTTGGCAGCTGATCAATTTCATTTCATAGAAGCTGTTCCAGAAATCTATGGTTCTGTTCGATAATTAGTTGGCTACAAGGACCTTGTGGGAACAAAAGCAGAGGAGGGCTGTAGAGGATTAGAACTTGATTCTCGGGAGTTAGACGCACTGGCATTCATACTCTGGCCTTGCAGCCATCGCGGGGGAGGCTGTCCTCCCAGCTTCTCTGTGTCTCCGACAAGAGCAGGTCCCGACACTCACCTCCTGCGCATGTTGTTGACGTCAAGTTAACGTCTCTGTCAATACTGCCTGAAACGCACCTAATCTGTAGCAGGTACTCTGAAAACACCATTTTTTTCCTCCTTTCCTTTTTGACACGAAGGAGATGTCAATGTCGCGATGTCAATGAAACAGAACCAACCCACTAGTAATCACTAATAACAGATCTAAGAAGGTCTCTTTGATACTAGGTGAAACTCAGTTACGTTTATCCAAAAGAGGTTGATAAGTGAAGTTGGCTTTGTTGGCAATTTATATCAGGAGGAGAACAGTCCCTTCATTTTCGCAATCAAAGTGAAAGAGACGAGTAAACATTGAAGTCTTGTGTGTTTGTCCTATTGCCTGCAGATGAGGGCTGTCCCGGAACACAGCACAAAGCAAAACATTGTTGACGCTTGTTCACTTTTGGTTGGCGGAAGGTCTAAAGTAAAACTTTTCCATCTGTCATGTATCCTCCCCTCCCCCTGGAGCAGCTCTCTTCTTTTTTCCCTCCCCTAATTAAAAAATGTATATATCCCTAGAGAGGCAAAAATAAAATAAAAATCACCTGTAATCTGAAAAATAACCAGTTAACAATTTGGTATATATTCTAGATCTTTCTCCATCAAAATGAGTCATATTTGCTCACTTGGAACATGATTATTCCCTCCACTTAATATGTTGAGCCTTATTCTATGTCAATAGGTAAATTTCTATAACATCATTTTTTAAATTTTCTATCATAGTTTATTGACTCTGAATGTACAAAGAGTTCCACCAATCTTTTTTTCTCACTTTTTTATTGAGATAATTCACATACCATAAAATTCACCCTTTTAAAGTGTACAATTCAGTGATTTTTAGTGTTTCACAAGGTTGCATAACCCTGTTACTGAATTTCAGAACACGTCACATCCACTTGAGGTCACTCCCTACTCCCTGCTCCCTCCAGCCCCTGCCTAACACTAACTAGAGTACTGTTGAGATACCATGAGTTATTGACTCAACTCTTCATGGTTGGATATGTAAGTTTCTGAGAATCACCTACGATTTCAAACAATACAGTAATTATTAGTCTGTGCAATTACAGTTCAATCAGATTATATTTTTTAGCTATGTCAGAGTTAATACACACATATGTTAATTTATAAAAGAGTGTTACCTTTTGAATGCTGTGGTTTTGGGAACATTTAGAATTAAATCTCCAAATCTGTACAATCTTAAACATTGGGAATTTCCCAAGGAAAAGACTCAAAAATACTGAAGTGATAACAAAAATGGTATTGCAAAATTGCTTTTGCAAATACTGCCTGTGGAGTTTGCCAAATGTTGGAAGTTATGAAATTATATTACTCTGCCATTTCACAGAAGAGGTTAATTCCTCACTCCACCCCTTGAGTGACAAAGTTGGGTTTTGTGTCTTGCTGAACAGCAAGAGGATCTGGTAGAAAGAGGGGAAGCAGGAGGGGGTGGGGTGGAACCAATTCTGTTCATAGTTTCTGGGATTGATTTTGAAAGTTCGACTTAAAAAACAGATCTTAATCTGATATAAAAAGGAATCTGGTAATTATATTTAAAGCCCCTGTATACCTTTGTACACACAGGCTTGAGGTGATAGCACCCAGCCTGTCCCCTGAGATGGCTGCAGAAGAAGTCTCAGGCATCAGCAGCTCCACCCTATCATTTTACATTCAGGACAGCGAAGGGCTGGAGGGGTGGAAGTGACTTGTCTAAAGTTGCCCTGCTTGTCAGCAGCAGAATCTTTAGTGATTCTCTAAGTGATCTGCTTGGTTTCTGTTTGTGTTCCTCCAGAGCAAAGACTGCCGTGTTTTCATAAACATCAGGGAACAGCACTGTATTTCTGTACTCTTGCTCCCAGGGTTCCCTTATTTAGTCTTTGGTCTAATCCACCCCCCAGGGGTTACTGGACTCCCTGGCGTTGTCCTAGCACCGAGATCTAGGACAGTGTGTTTAATCCCTACTGCAGATCAGGCACTGTGCCCTCAGTACATTCCAACAGATGCCCTGTGAGGGAAACCAACTCTTATTCATTTTGCGGATGTGGAAACAGAGGCAGAAAAAAATGAGCCATGTCCAAGTTCACATGGATTCGAAATGGGTAGCGCTTGGGAAAACTGCATCATGATCAAGAGCTATGGAGTGTGGCCTTGGGCAAGTTCCTTAACCCCCTTCTGTCTCCTTGCTTTCATCTGTAAAATGGAGTAATAAGAGTACCTGCCCTAAAAGGATGTGGTGAGGGTCATTAGTGCTCGTGAAGTGCTTGGAAGAACGCCTGGCCCATAGCATGAACTCGATAAATGTCAGCCTTAAACAAGACAAACCAAACAAAACATGATATGATTTTGTCTGCTTCCAAAGCTTGTATTCTTTCTGCGACTCCCTGCTGCCTCCCAAGGAGTCGGGGAATTGAATTCATACTTAGATTGAAGATTGCGAGGCATCGGAAAGCGTGGCCTAGTTAGCAAGCACACACACTCACACACGCACACGCACAGCTACTTTTAATAGCTGGTAAGAGCCATAGAAAATCCAATTACAGATGAGTCAATCGATTAAAAAGAAAGGGGGCAGAATAAAGGGAAGAATGCTGGAGAGACACAGCGCCAAATTACAGCCAGATAATAGAATTAAGGGTCCGTAGAACAAACTGGGAGAAATAACAAAGGGATACGGGCCAGGGGATTTTTCACAGCTCCGTGGTGATTTGATTCTTTCTCAGCCCCTCGACTCCAAAGAGCAGTTACTGCGCCAAAGCCCCAAACGAGTAAGTGGATCAGAAAGAGCCGGAATGGTGTCTGGCACATCATATTTTGTTGAGAAATGAACCACGTGTGGCTCCCGGAAGAAGAGGATTGTGTCTGGGTCAAACAGATGCTCATAGTTAAGGAGCCCAGAGGGCCCGGCTACAGCCGCCTTTGGTTTGCAGAGGTAGAGCCTCGCTTCAGCATTTTCTGTTTCCTACGAAATTCCTGCCTTTGTTCTCAAAGAAACAACTCTTTGTTAAACAGGATTTCTCTTTTGCATACGCTTAAACCAAAACAAAACACACGCACTTTTAATTTCATTTTCTATTTTTGGAAGAGGGGGTGATGACAGCAAGGCCGGGCTGTTAATCCAGCAACAACCTCTACAGCTGTGTCTATTATTGGTGGGTTCTGGAATAACATCCGTTTCTATGTATTTATGGAAAGGCGTCCTTAAGTAGGCCACATAAAGAGGCAGCGCATCTATAAATAAATTAAGGAGGCTGCGAGGAGCGGGCGGCCGCCCCTATGCGGTGGCCTGGCCAGCCCTGCCGGCCCTGCCGCGCAGCTGTCGTCTTTGTGCCCGGCTGCGCGGCTCCTTTGTGGGCGCGGTGACACCCGCAGGCGCGTGCGGGGGCGGGGCGCACCTTCCCGGTGGCGGCCGGGGCGGCTCCGATGGCAGGGTGGGCTTCTCCGCAGCTGTGGGCTGGCCTTGTCGGCCGGTGACATTCTGGTCGGTGACTTGGTGACTTGGGGAGTCATTTGGGTGACCCAGCAGCGGTCACTTCCCGGGGAGCCGGTTGCACCCCGCCTGGGGTTAAGGCTGGGCTGGGCTAACAGATGGTGGTGGCGGGACGGGGTAGGTGCAGAGTGGGTAGGAAGGAGAGCAGTACAGGGACAACAAAATAACCCTGGATATGTAAGATTAAACAGGCCAAAGCGGAGAGAAAGGAGGGATAAGAATGAGGGAAACCTTTTCCACAGCGTTGGAGCCCCATCCTTTCCTTCCACCCCAGGAGGGATGCTCTTACCAGCCTGCTCTCTCTCTGGGACAGGAGTGGAGGACCCAGAGTTCTACTTGCAGGTTTTTTTGCTGTATGCTCAGTTGTGAAATTAAAAATAAATAAAATAAAAGTAAAATAAATTTTCTCTAAAAGCCCTTCTTACTAGAGAAATGAGGCAAAGAGCTTCCATCTGCTTGACAATCATTTCTGGATCTCGTAGGAATCTTGTCTTGGAAAGGATCTCACTACTCAAAGAGTGGTCTCTGGACCTGCAACATATCAGTATGTCCTGTTCTAAAAGTAAACTCTCAGGTCCCCCAGACCCCCTGAATTAGAATTTGCAGTTTTACAAGATCGCCTGGGGGTTCTTACATACAACCCATTTGAAAAGCTCTGGTCTTACAATATTGGTTCTTACCCCTGACTGCACATGGACATCATCTGGTATCATGGGTTGAACTGTGTTCTTCAAAAGGATGTTGAAGTTCTAATGCCCAGGACCTTATTTGGAAATAGGGTCTTTACAGGTGATCAAGTGAAGATAAGTTTCATTAGGATGGGTGGGCCCGAATCCAACAGGACTGTGAGCATATAAAATAAGAAAAGTGAGACCCAGACATGCGCACAGGAGAATGTCATGTGAAGATAAAGATAGGAGATCAGGATAATGCAACTGTAAGACAAGGAAAGCAAAGATTGCCAGAAAACACCAGATCCTAGAAGAGAGGTATGGAACAGATTTTCCCTCAGAAGGAACTAACTCTACCAACACCTTGATTTTGGACTTCCAGCTTCCAGAACTGTGACACAATGCATTTTTGTTGTTAGCCCTAGCAAACTAATACACCTGGGTGCTTCTAAAAATAATCCAGGTTTCTGAGTTCCATCAAAATGTTTGCAATCAGAATACCCAGGAATGGGGCCAATGGACCTGCATTTTCTAAATGTCCCTTAGGTGATTCTAACGTATTGGGAGTTTGGGAGCCAGTGATCTGGTCCACTCTGTTAACCAGGGCTCCCTTTAGCCTTACAGTGTCCTCCCTAAATGCGGATGCTTGTAGTCACCAGCCTGCTTAGAAATTTCCAGTGATGGGGACTCATTCCCTGATGGGGCATTGCGAGCCATCATGGAAAGTTCTAATTGTTTAGAGAATCCCGTCAACCCACTAGGCAGCCTGGACTGTGGGATTTGCCATATGTGCATCCAGAATGTGGATGAGTGGGTTTCCAGGGCCTGCTTCTGACTCTAGCTCTCTAAGTGACACAGGGCAAGTCTCTCTTGCTTATGGCCCTCAGTGTTCACACCTGTGAGGGGGGATCATTGACTCTGCCTTTCCTACCTTGTACCCATCTTGAGGGGCTTCAGTGTGATCACAGACTTGAAGATGCCTGTGGACCACTAATATGATGCTTATTACAACTTGGCATGAGAAGAGAAAGTAGCTGTTTCCATGAAAAGACTGCTCCTTCTCACTAGGGCAACTCTGGCAATTGCTTTTCCTGGCCTAACCATTTGATTCTGCTGTCTACCAAGCTTGGGTGGAAGTGGCTGTAGAAAGGGGTGAGACCTTGCAGGAAGCTTTAAGTCCATTTACAACCCCCACTCCTGGGACACACCTCACAACAGATGTCATCTGCAAAATCAAAAAGAGTGCACCCTTCTCCCTTCCAATAGATTACACCTGAGCATCACTTTCTTACTGTAGGGCTGTCTGTTCCTTCTCTGCCTTAGAATTCTAGATCCCCTCTCTCCACTAATGAACATGACCTGCTTCACTAATCAGGATCCTAAAGTCCTAATATTGTTACGATTCCTAACCCCAACTTCCTCATTGATTTCTTTATCCCTTTATTCCACCAATATTTCCTCGGCATGTACTCTGTCCCAGAAACTGTGTGGGCACCGGAAATATCAGATGGATTAAGATGAATTCCTTATTCCAGGAACTTACAAGCAATCCACTCTAAAAGCTGCACATCATTCATGGTGGCTCCCAAAGCTGTCTCTGCTTATGGGCCTCACAGTAAACCTTCTCCTTCCCTTTGCAGTGTGGCAGAGAAGGAAGAGGTAGATGTGAGGCAGAAGGTGTAAGCTTTGTTCTGACTCCTTGCTGTGTGACATTGGGTAAGTCACAGCCTCTCTGATCCTGCATATTCATCTGTGAAATGAGGTCAACCATAGGGATAAAAGAAAAGATTCAGTGAGTATTTGTTAATACTCTGAGCCGGTCACTATTCTAAGCACTTTACTATGTCAACTGTTAACAACTTTAGGAAGTAAATATTGTTGGCGTCTCTATTTTACAGATGAACTGACTAATGCACAGGGAAGTTAATTCATTTACTAGGGGTTACAAAACTGATTGTTTGCAGAACGAATAGTCAAGCCCAGGCTGTCTTCAGAGCCCAGATCCTTAACCCTTGTATTATCCTGTCTCCCTAAGCTGCCCAGTACCCAAATGTACCTTAGGGGGTCTAGGAATAGACATAGATACTCGAATGAATGGATGAAGGAGGAGTAGCAGCAATAACAATACCTCCTTTGGTGAAGAAGTCTGAAAGTTTTCAAAAGGTCTTAATTTTTTCTTCTTGGGTATCTTTTTTCTCTCTCTCTCTCTCTTTCTTTCCTTCTTTCTTATTTAACTGCACACACAGCACGAGTTTTCTATAATAAGAAAAAATAGGAGGGATGTGTTGCAGAAATGAGGAGGATGGAGTTTTTCCCATTTAAGGGACTTTGGGGAAGAAAACATTGAGTGCCTCATAACTAGACATTGTGTGGGATACTCTCACGTGAATAATCCGTTATTTATCTATCAATCAATCCAGACGTGATATACTCCTGCACAGTACGGAGGTATTACTGTCCCACTTTTACAGATAAGTAAACAGAGGCTCAGAGAGGTGACGTACCTTGTCTAAGTTTGGTTAGTGGCAGAGCCTGGATTTTGCCCAAGAACTGTCTGAGCACAAAGCCAGTCTGCTCCTTATGTCTCTCTTAGCTCTCGGGCAGACAGGAATCAGCAATTCCCCTGTGCAGTAGAAATTCAATCTTCTCTCCTCTTCCCGCCTTCATTTATCAGTGATTTGTGGAGCAATTTCTATGTGTTATTTATCCATGGACAATTCAACAAAACAAAAACAATTCCACAATCCTGGCATTTAGGGAGCTGTAGTTTTAAATTATTATGTAATTTTATCTTTTTCTATGATAAAAGATTCACCCAAGGAATCCCAACTTTAAAGGAGAAAATATCTGGTGCCCAAAGGAGAGTCTCTTCTTCTCTTCCCCGCCTCACTATCCCATTTGTCAGACTCCAGTTTAAGGGCTGCTTCCTGTGCCAAATAGACATGACATGTATGGCATGAAGGTCAGCTTAGTAAAGACAGAGGAGCTGTCTCTTTCCAACGTCAAGGTCTCACAGGAACAGGTAGATTAAAAGCAGGGTTATTTCCAGTTCTCCTTGTTGCTTAAACCAATCGGCTTTCCACTGTTATGTTCTGTGATAATAGTGCTAAGATATCACAGGTTACAAATCATAATTAGTTAGGATGATGTGTGTGAAGTTAATGTTGGCAAAAAATGCAAATAAGGCTGTCCAATACATGAATGATCAAAATTAAAGGCATTTTTTTCTTTCACAAGGGAGTCACATACCAACTCAACTAAACTCTAGTAAACATGCTCAGAGAAAACCTAGATCTCAAGATAATTACACATCCCCAGAGAATAGCAGGTTAAAAGGAAAACTATCTATTTAGTCTCTAAATTATGCTAGGCAGTTGGACCCGTTTGATGGGGTGTCTCATTTAATCCTCCCAACAACCCTAAAATGAATATATTATTTTAAAATGGGGATGGAAGTATTTTAGATGATGCAGATAAGACACCAAGTCCACTGCCTGGCACATAGTAATTATTCAAGAGTGGTGGCTGTGACTGTTGCTTGAAGTCCGTTGGATGGATAAAGAAGTTAAGGCTCAGAGATATTCTGCAACTTGCCCATGATCACGCAGCTGAGGTCTGGCCGGGCAGGGATCCAATGCAGACCTATCTTGCCCTAAAGATCATTCATACATTTTCTTCAATGCCATGGTACTACCAAACCTCTTTTTTTTTTTTTTTTTTTTTGGAGGAAAGACAAAACACAACCTTTTCTTTATTATTTTTTGTAAGATGACCTGGATTTCTGAGTTTTGGTTCCTCTGGGCCAGCCTTGTCTCTGGCCTGTTTTTTTCCCCCCTCCAGTTATCTAGTCTCATTAATAAGAGACTAGATACAGTCCATTTTTTAGCCCCTGGCCTAGCTCAAAGTCTTAAAGGAAGTATGTGACCAGAAGACATCAGAAGACACCATCATCTTGGGTGACACAGGTCCTTCTCAAGCCCCATGCCAGTGAGCCCTTCCCTCCACCCTGACTTACACCCACCACTCTCCCCTCTCCTAGGCCAAGCAGGGTTACAATTCACTCTGACTTCTGACAGTCTCAAAAGAACCATAAATTTGAGCTCAATCCTTCCTTCATGGTCAAGGAGAACCACAGTTCTTTAAGCCACACCACTGTGGTTAGCACGTGTTTTTTCCTTCAGCCAAGATGAACTGCATGCCTCTGTGGGTTTTTCCCTTTCAACTAAGAGCTCTCTCCTTGGTCCTACCCCAAGAGGACTGTCAGTCAAGGAAACACCCCTGGCTCAGAGGCCCAGCTTACAAAAGGTCCAGGGCTGGGACCTCAGGTGAATTCTGGGAGTTTGCAAGAGAATTAGAGACCGGGGAAGCCAAGTCTTCTGTCAAGTGAAACTTATTAGGAATAATTTAGGCAAAAGCCAGGGACCCCTCGGCACTGTGTGATCACAGCTCACTGGGCCTGTGGCTTGATGGGCAGGTGATAATTAGCACACAGCTCATCCTGGAGAAAGCAGAGAATGAGCTTTGGGACTAGTCCCCTGCCTCTGGTTCAGCTTCCCTTCAGCTGGTCCCATCATCACATCTCTCTCATGCTCAAGATCTTTAATGATTTCCTTTAACCTCTCTTTAACAAGAGGAAGAATATTTTTATAGCTTAAATGGAAAGGAAACAAGAAACACACCTCTTCTTTCCTATTCTACTTCCCTGCTTCACCTGACAAACTGCTCCTGGTTCTCTAAGGCTCACCTCTGCTGTCACCTCTTCTGATTTGCCAGGCTGGGCGAGGTGCCTGCACTGAGCATCTGTTGCACACCTTGAGCTTCCTTCTAGCCCGGCCCTCACTGCATTTCGCTGGATTTTGGTTTTGCATTCACTCATCCAGCTTCCCAAGCATGACCTGAGCTCCTCAACGGACAGGGCCCTGTTAGCGCTAGTGACGTAGTAGGTGTTCAAAACGGCAGATGCCATAGAAAGGTAATTGAGAAACTTCCCTGTATCTCATCTGATGCAGCCGTGGATTCATTGGAAATGAAGGAAAGGCATTCCTCCCTCTCCCGGCGAGGTTAACTGGCCTGTGTGGCTGAGATCTGAATTTCCTTCACTCTTCGCGAAGGCAGTTAATAGCTTTTTTAGGTTTCAGAGCTGAAAAAAAGAAGCGGGCAGGCTCCTCCCAAACTCAGTCCCAAACTCACAACAGTTTTTTTCTTTTACTTGAAGGGATAGTCTCATCGAGGTAGAGTCTGGCTTCTTCAAGGTTTGAAGACAGTGGCGGCCCAGTACGTGAGCTGGTTGGATCCTCAGGGGCTAGGCTGAGGATATGGTCGTGGGGGTGTTCAGCGAGTTGCTGCCGCTGAAAGGCGGGTTCCCAGTGGGAGGAGGCTTTATGGTGGCATTTGAGGCCTGAGTGCTGAGTGTGTGGCCTTAGGAATCCTGGCAAAGTTCCCCATGCTGAGCTGGTACAGAGGGAGGGGAGCTACTGGCATAACCACCCATTTTTGGGTGGTCCATGACAGCTGAGCAAGTTCATTACAGCAGCAGCAACACCAGGGATGGGAACCGAGCTCTGAGGCTGTTGCAACCTTACTACCCTACTCTCTGTCCACCCCTTTCCTGGATCTAGTAAGCTCTGGGATTCTTACATGATCCAAATGCAAGAGAGGGATTCCAGAAAAAAAATGACTAACACTGAATTTCCTTGATAAGGAAAGCTTTCTTGAAATACTTTAGCATAACAAAGAAGCCTTGTGAACAAAGAAGCCTTGGAAATAAGTCAGCTGGAAGGAGAAAGGTTTCAGTCCAATAAGCATATACAGTTAGCTGTCTGTATTCATGGGCTCCACATTTGTGGATTCAATCAACCATGGATCGAAAATATTTGAAAAAAAATAAAAGGATGGTTGTGTCTGTGCTGAACTTGTACAGCTTTTTCTCTTCTTGTTATTTCCTAAACATTACACTGTAATAACTATTTGCATAGAATTTACATTGTATTAGGTTAAAAGTAATCTAGTCATGATTTAAAGTGTACGAGAGGATGTGCACAGGTTATATGCAAATGCTACACCATTTTATATAAGGGACTTGAGCATCCATGGATTTTGGTGTCCATGGAAGGTCCTGGAACCCATCCCTCATGGATATTGAGGGACAGCTGTATAGAGTACTGGTTCTAGGCTGGGGCATCCTGATGGTGCTCACTTGCGGCCTGTGGGGTAGATCCGATGGCCACATAATCAGGCCTCCTGTACAATTTGGTGTACATTGAGGGAGAGGGAGGTACTGAGAGAGGGAACTTAGCCTGGACTGGAAGAGGCAGGGAGGGCTTCCTGGAGGAGATGGTACTTGAACTAATCCTAGTAAGCGAATATAAACTCGATTTGTAATAGAAAAAAATAGTAAACATATTTCAAATAGCAGGAAGATAAGGAGAGACAGAAAGGTATGTGAGCTATCCTGGAGTGTGGGGGGATTTACATGTAGTTGGATATTACTGGAAAGTGAAATGTGTGACCCTTAATGGTGCGAGATAAGATTAGAGAATTAGACAAGGCCACAGACAGAAAATTCTGGACTTGATGTCAAAGATAATGGGCAGAAAACAGAAGGTTCTAAGCAGGTTAAATTTCTGCTTTAGAATGATATATTAATTAATGTAAGGATAGGTGTTATGACAAATAAATTCTGAAACCTCAGTGGTTTCATGTAATACTATATTATGTTTCAGTGCCACGTATTGCAGTTGGTGACAGCAAAGGTTCAGCTCAGTGAAGATATTCAGAGTCCCAGGTTGACATTGGCTCTGCCTTTTTCAAGACGCGATTTCTGAAGTTGTCTGGGCAGTAACATCAAGCCAGCAGACCAGGCAAGGAAACTGAGAAGACTTTTGTAGAAAGTTTTTAAGCATTAGGCCAGGGGGTGGTTACCTCACTTCCATCCACATTGCACCCCACTTTCCAGAGCTCAGTCAACTCAGTCTCATTGTTGCTGCTAACAGCAAGGGAGCCCGGGAAATGTAGCTGTAAGGGAAGAAAAATAATTTTGTCTCTGCCCTTCAAAGTTCTTAATTGGGACATACCCCTGTAACAAAAAATAGATTACCAAGAGAAAAACACATGGAAGTTTATTAACATGTATACCTCATGGAAGACACCCAAGGATAAGTGAGTAAATCTCATAGAGGTGGCTTTGAATTCAGGTTTAAATATCATACCTACTGAAACAAAAAAAAAAAAAACAAGGGAAAGGCTGGTTATGGCGCAATGCTCAGGACAAGTACAGTGAATGAGGGTAAGGTTTGTTACAAAGATTTAAGTCTGTATCTTCTCCATCGATGAGTGTCTCTAGTGATTTAGTCATCCTTCTCTTCTTGGTACAAAAAAGAAATCACCTTGCCATGGTTTGAATGTGTCCTCCAAAGTTTATGTGTTGAGAACTTAATTCCCAATGCTACAGTGTTGAGAGGTTGGACCTTTCAAAGGTATTAATAATTAGGTCATGAGGGGTCTTCCCTCATGAATTGATTAATGCCATTATCACGGGAATGGGTTTGTTATCCCAAGACTGGGGTTCTTATAAAGGATGAGTTCACCTTCCCCCTTGCTCTCTCACCCCTGTGATGCCTTCTGCCATGACATGATGAAGCAAGACGGGCTTTCCAATGCTACCCTCAATCTTGGACTTCCTAGCCTCCAGAACCACGAGCAAAATAAATGTACGTTCATTATAAATTACTCAGTCTTGGTTTTCTGTTATAGTAGCACAAAACAAACTCAGACACATGCCCTGTTACAAATGGAGATTTCCTTTATAGAAGTAAATATTCCTTAAAAAAGGGTAGCTTCTACTCTGTTTTCAGGACTTCCTCTGTGTCTAGAGTTTCTTGAAATAATCCTTATGACAAAGAGGCATGTTTTGGGGTGGCATATTCTGATCTCCTACAGAGCCAAGCTGTTGCTATGGAGAAAAGGGAAACCAGTTTGGCGAATGGCTAGTCCATCTCTGCTTCAGAACATTATTCTGCATCAGTAGGAAATAGATTTAAATGGCATAGGACAAGAGGACTGTTGCAGGAGTTCATGCTAGAGGTGATGGGAAGTGAGTGGGAAGAGAGATTAGGGAAACGATATAAGCATACTGAAGGAGACAGAATTGGCAGCCTTGATGTATGGATGGGTGAAGAAAAGTGATGGCGAGGAAAGGGATAACCCTGGGGTTTCTGGTCTGGTGGATGATGCATTGAAGAGAGGTCAGAAATTATCTGAGGAGGAACAAGTTTGAGAGGAGGAGTAATGAGCAGAGATGAAAAATCTGGTTTCACGCATGTTAAGTTTATGCTGCTCAGGGGATAAGAAAGTGGCCCTATGACTGACAGGCTAGGCTCAGAGAAAAGACCAGGTCAGAGAGAGGACGGAGTAAGGAAAATTAACATTTAAAAAGCCAAATAAAGATGGGTTCCCTCACTAAGGAGGAGAAGAGAAAAAAAAATGTCAAGAGGGCAGAAGAAGAGGTAACTCTTCGAAGGACTCAAACCATAGAAATATTCTGAAGACTTTTCCATGTTTTTCTCCTATAGGGTATTTTGAACTTTGATATACATGTGTCGGTCCTCACAGAGTGCCAGGAACTATGCATGTGCTGGGAAAGCACTTCTCTACTCTGAAGGGACTCAAGGTTTAGTGGGGAAAATGCTTGGGCCTATTGTGAATGGAGCTGGCAGCCAGCAAAGTTTCCTTTTTGAGACGGGCTATGGGTCACCAGGAGAGGCATTTCCTTCTGTGTGTCTGGAATTCTGCCATTGCAAATTCACTAGTTTTGATGCTTTTTGCCTTTTAGTGGTGGAAGCAACAAGATGTAGGGAAAAGAAGACGGTCCTAGAGATAAGCAGTGGAAGATGACACTAGTAGCAGATGGACTGTGAGATGATAACTTAAACTCCTTGAGTTTCATTTCTTTATTTATTATATGGGAACAAGGATACCAACTCTGATAGTGCTGAGGGTAATCTGCAACAATAAATGGGAATTTCTTGATATTAAATATATAGTGCTTACATCGTTAGTCATTAGATAAATGCAAATCAAAACTACAGTGAAATACCATCTCACCCCAGCTAAAACGGCTTTCATCAAAAACACAGGCAAGATCTAGTAACATTCATCAGGTGTCAGGCAGGTGGGAGGGGGAGCAGGGGATGGGTATATTTACATCTAATGGGTGTGGTGCGCACCATCTGGGAGATGGGCACGCTTGAAGCTCTGACTTGGGTGGGGCAAAGGCAATATATGTAACTTAAACATTTGCACTCCTGTAATATTCTGAAATAAAAAAAAATTGAAAAATAGGAAAATTAGCTGGGCATGGCAGCACATGCCTGTGGTCCCAGCTACTTCAGAGAAAAGGAAAAAAAGACAGGCAATAACAAACGCTGGCAGGAGTTTGGAGAAAGGGGAACCCTCGTGCACTGTTGGCAGGAAGGTAAATTAGTACAATCACTACGGAGGTTCCTCAAAAAATTAAAAATAGAACTACCATATGATCCAGCAATCCCACTGCTGGGTATGTATCCAAAGGTGGGGTATTTAGTGTATCAAAAAGATATCTGCACTCACATGTTTATCGTGGCCAAGATTTGAAATCAACCTAGGTGTCTATCAACAGATGAATGGATAAATAAAAGGGAGCATTTATACATAATGGAATATTATATAGACACAAAAAGAATGAAATCCTGCCATTTACAACAACATGGATGGAACTTGAGAACTTGATGTGAAGTGAAATAAGCCAAGCACAGAAAGAAGAATCTTGCATGAAGATCTCACCTCTCTCTGTTCTCACTTACATGCGGGAACTAAATATTAAAACAAGCGATCTCTTGGAGACCGAGAGTAGAAAGATGGTTACTGGAGGCTGGGAAGGGCAGCAGGGAGGGGGGGATAAAGTGAGGATGATTAGTGGGTCAAAAAACATAGATAGATAGAATGAACAACATTTGACAGCACAACAAAGTGACTGTAGTCAACAATAAGTTATGATATACTTTAAAATAACTAAGAGTGGAATTGAAATGTTCCTAACACACACACAAAAGGGGTAAATGCTTTAGGTGATAGATACCCCACTTACTCTGATTTGATTATTACTCACCGTGTGCCTGTATCAAAACATCACATATGCCCTATAAATATATGTGACTATTATGTGCCCATAATAATTAAAAACAAAACAATTTAAAAAAATACAGTCTCCATAACAAGAGTAATGATAATATAAAGATGATGATGGTGGGGATGATGATGATGATAGCAGCTAACAAACAGATATGTCTTACTATGTGCCAGGATTACTCTAAATGCTTTATAAATATTGTCTCTGTGAATCCTCATAACAACTCTTCATGGTAGAGCTATTATTACCTATTCTTTTTTAACAGGTAAGAACATTGAGGCAGAAGAGGCCTCATGTTGGAAGATGTAGCTCATTCTGCACAGGCGACACTAGAACTAGTTCTGAACACATCCCTGAGAATGGACAACTCCAGGACCTGGAGGATTGGGTGGGTGGGGAAGCAGTCGTCGCCTGCTGAGAAGGAACCTGGAAACCGAGGAAATGGCCTGGATTGTTGAAGTGTGTTGAAGCTGGTGGAAGAGAAATGGGAGACAAACGTCACTTCTCAACACTTTGTCCAGTACTGCACAGATACCAAATGGTTCCTGTGCTCATCCAGACATTCAGTGTTCTTTTACTGAACATGACCCTGTGCCAGACTGTGGGCTGGGCTCAAAGACACTGCCTAGTCCCTTCCTGGTTTCTGGAAGCTCCTAGTTCTAGTTGATTCCAGAAAGAGCAGAGTGGTGAGCGAAGAACAGGCAATAATCTTACTTTCCATCCATCCCAAAATATGCATAGGCAGTTCTGTGCCTGCCTGACATCCATTTCCTTCCTTTTGATTTTTCCGTGGGGAATACTCCTCGACCACATTGTGCAACACTCATGGAGTGACAGACACGTGGCTGTGGCTGCTTCATCCAGACACCCGCTGGAGACTTGATCCTGCAAATGAGGGCCCTTCAGAGGCCTGGCTTCCTTCTTCCATAGCCACATGCTCTCCTATATCCTTTATACACACACACATGCACACACACATTTATTTTTAATTTTATTTTTATAATAATAATTGTAATTATTATTATTGCATAATTGGCCAATTGTTTTCTGTTGCTTGTAACCAAAGAAATTTAACTAATATGTATTCTTTTCTGGTACCTTTCTGACTTGATTTTTCCACCTGTAAAATGGGGGTAGTAAAACTTGCTACTTACCCTCAGGGGGTTGTGCAGATTAAAGGTATATGTCAGTAAAATGTTTTCAGATGCCTGGATGAAAGTTGCTGTAGGACTACAAAGTCTTCGTAATTTTAGCCAAACTTTCAAACGACTTTCTTTATATACCATAAAACAGCTTTTATCCTGAGAGGATGTACTCCTCATGTTACTGTCTCTGTAAACAGTTCAAGGATCGCTCCGTGCATGCTCCGTTCCCAGAGCTACCATTCAAGATGAAAGCTCAGCTTTGTTTAGTGTGAGAAGTTGCTATATGACACAGAGAGGGCTTGTGTTTCTTATTGGTATTATGTATTATTTAATGATAAATAAGTTGGCTCGGATACTCAGGTTGTAACTTTGTTAGCTTTTTAGGGTTAATACTCACATTCTTGCCTTAAAATAAAATGTAAAAACCCTACCAGTTTTAGAGAAGAAAGCGTGGCATCTTATTAGAGCATTTGACAATTATGAAAGTATAAAAACTGTAACACCTTATAGATGATAAGACATTTTATGATTTTCAAAACACATACTTTTTTTCGGACTAATTTAGATACTAGAGTATCTGGCAGATGCCAGCTATCTATAAGACTCCTGAGTTACTATTAGTATTTCTAAGTGAACCGATTTTATAATATGCAAACCTTATGACAGTAATGCATGCTCATTAGAGAAAATTTGGAAATGCAGAAGTACAGAAAAATAATGAAAAACATGTCAATATTTCAATGAGCTGTCTGCCCTACAACAACCATTCATCACATTTTCATGTATATCATTTTCCTTTTGGTCATAATTATTTTATAGTAATTTCATATTAGTTGATACAATTTTTTGTTCTGTGTTTTTTCTTTTTTTATTACATTATTAACTCTTTAGTTACCCATTGCCACTCTAAAACTCAGTAGATTAAAGTAATGACCTTTTATGATTGCAGATGAATTCAGGATTTAGCTGGAAGGTTCCGCAGTCCCTCTGGTCTGAGCTGAGCTTGCTTGAGTGTCTGCCACCAGGTGATCTTGGCCAGCCTCTCTTGCTTGTTTGGGGCCTTCTCAGAGATCTTGCATGTGGTCTCTCATCCTCCTGGAGGCCCACCTGGGGTTGGATACGTGGTGGTGGCAAAATTCAAGAAAAGAGAGCGCAGAAGCAAGAGAGGCTTAGGTGGAGAATTGGGACACTGTCATTATCATGTATTGCCAATGCAAGTTACAAGGCCAGCCTGCATTCTGGGGTAGGGAAGCAGACTCCACCTCTAAATGGGAAGGGGCTCCTGAGTGACTTGCAAAAGCCAGGGACAGGAGAAGTGAAGAATTGTAGTTAGTTTTTGCAATTGATCTAGTTTAATAACTAGGCACACTGGAGTATGATTTCATAGACATTTGTAATGACTATATAGTATTGCACTGAGTGACACCATCGGAGATAATTTTAAACATTCCCATATTTAAAGGCATTCAAGATTTCCCATTTTGTTTGTGGGGGCAGAACAAACAGCTTTGTGGGGGGAAAGTTTTATGTTTGGGGTAATTAAAAGATCTAAATATAGAATCATGGAAGTTAATATATTGTTTAAAAGTTTATAAATAATTTTATTGTTTTTCCTTCATACTTCCAAAGAACTTTGCAAAAGGCTGATACTGATTTAAATTCACGTGGGTAGTGTATGAGGGCTCATTTCACTGCCCTGCTACTGACGATGAATACAACGCTTAAAAAAAATAAATCTCTGCTGAAACAGATAAGAAACCTTCCTACCCCCAGCATTTTGTTGATGCAATTAACATTTATTTAATTGCTAGTAAAGAAAGAAAGGAAGGGAGCTAGAGAAAAACAGGAAAACAAAGGGAGTTCTGTAATCAAACAAGGTTCAGAAATGCTGTGTCTGTTCTTTTCCCGTCTTAGTTATTCACAATGTGTATTAACACTGGACTCGCTCTGAAGAGTCCCACAGTAAGGAGCCATGTTCAACTTTAACTGCATCCCTAATTAATTTGATCACAGCACTCTTATTTTTTGCATAAATTAGTACCTTAGAACAACTGTTTCGAGTGGGACATTCCTGAGGAAATAGTGCCATAATAAATATAGTAGTTATTCCTCATAGTGGGAATTTCAGACACTCTGGTAAGGCAAGTGTGATGCTAGATACATCTGGGGCTTTCAGTTATTTCTAAAATCATACTAAACTCCACAAAACAGAAACGTAACTTGTCAATGAAAATATTCAACTTCTCTTTCCTCCTAGGCATTCTCTTTCTGGTGATAAACCCAAGAACTTTTAGGCTTTGTTTTAAGGCAGCGATCCCGAACCCACGGTCAGTCCCCGGCATGTTACAGACCTGGCCATAGAGCTCTGATGCCCCCCCCCAACCCCCCAACCCCTGTGGAAAAATTGTCTTCCATGAAACAGGTCCCTGGTGCCAAAAAGGTTGGGGACTGCTGTTTTAAGGGTTGCGTTCTTCCCTGAAAATAGCCTATTGGCATTATTCTCCTCTTCAGATAGCCTCAATAAAACATATTTGACTGATGGCCCGAAGTCTAAGAGGCGGGAGCTCTTCTAGGACGTTGCTGCTCCATTTGTAGTGTGCAGACCAGCATTCGCATCAGCTGGGAACTGGCAACAATGCAGAGTCTCAGGCCCCACCCAGACCTACTGAATCAGAGTCTGCCTTTTAATAAGCAGATGTGCACACTGAAACTTTAGAGGCACCTGGGAAGTCTAGAGGATCTAGCTCTTCCTCTTGACCATTTCTTTCTTCTTGCCTTCTCTGAATTCTATTGCATCTGCCACCACTGTGCACTGCAGAGTTACCTGGGCATGCACTGCCCTCCCTCCTTTCAAACTCTGGCCCAAGCAAGGTTACGGGTTCATTGTCATGGTTTCTTTAAGCTAGACTTACTTGATTAAAACAAACAACAGCCGGGCGCGGTGGCTCACGCCTGTAATCCTAGCACTCTGGGAGGCCGAGGCAGGCGGATCGTTCTGAGCTCAGGAGTTCGAGACCAGCCTGAGCAAGAGCGAGACCCCCGTCTCTACCAAAAAAAAAAAAAAAAAAAAAAAATAGAAAGAAATTAATTGGACAGCTAAAAATATATATAGAAAAAATTAGCCGGGCATGGTGGCGCATGCCTGTAGTCCCAGCTACTCGGGAGGCTGAGACAGTAGGATTGCTCGAGCCCAGGAGTTTGAGGTTGCTGTGAGCTAGGCTGATGCCACGGCACTCGCCTCAGGCAAGAGAGTGAGACTCTGTCTCAAAAAAAACAACAACAACAACAACAAAAACAATTACAGAGACAAAGCAAAGGGGATAAATAAAAGGAAGGATAAAATCAAGTGTCGGGGAGGCAAGATGCAGACTCCTGCTCCTGCCACAACCCTTGTCCCTATCTTGTGTCCACATTCACAAGGCTTGATTCTCTTCTAATTCTGTCCTGGAGACCTGCTATCTAGCCTCAAACGGCTGGTGCAGTGGAAGCCCTGTTGCTTCCTGGAGGGAGTTTCTCATGATTCTCACAATTCATACAATCCTACTCCCACTCCCACACCTCAAATAGGCCTGGGATAATCTTGATTATTCTGTGGTCAAGAACCAGAGAGATAGATCCTCCAGGATGGGAGGTTATCATGGTCACCGTCTACATTCCGATGTCTTGCTGCTTTCCCGGATGACTGATAGCAAGTCTGGACATCCCAACTCTGCTCCCTTTAAAGGAGCCTCAACCCAACTTACAGGGCAGTGACTTTATTGTGGCAGACCTCACAAGGCACTGTGTTTAAGAAACACATGCATATGCAGCGTGGGGATCATTTCATAGTAGGTGCTGTGTCATCAGCATGAGGACCAAGATGACCTGGGAGATAGGAAGCTGCATGGAGTTATAGAGCACTGACTGATAGCTTTTAATTAGGCTCTCTCACTAAGGAGGCACTATGTGGAAGTATGAAAAGCATGGATTGGAAAGAGACTTCCTTCTTGTGCCACTTACTAGCTATGTGACCTTGGACAAGTTAATGAACCTTTCTACAACACCATTTTCTCATCTGCAATAGGAGGATAATGGTAATTCCTGTTGCTTAGAACCAAGATTGGCTGCAAAATTTGCAGAGCCTAATGCTAAGCGAAAATGTAGAGCCCTTTGTTCAAAAGTTCTTAAGAGTTTCAAGACAGCCCTTCCAAGCCCAGGGCCCTGTGCAGCTGCACAGGTTGCATGATCACAAGCCTATCCCTCCTTAGAGATGTTAAGATTATTCCTGTGCCTAGGACATGGTAAGAATTCAATAAATTCCATTTAGGAATAAAGCCTTGAGAGGTATATATTAATAGTCCTGTATAAATGAATGAGCTGAAGGTCTGGAAAGAAAAACAACGTAACCAACAAGGTCAGGCAGCTGCATGGCTGAGCCACGGCTCCAGCTGGCTATGTGTGCAAAGCTGAAGATCTGAAATTCCTGCGAGAAGGAACACAGGTGAGAGAAACGAACTTTGTCTCTGACACACTGGAGGTGGAGAGGGGTCCCAGGGACACATCCATTCCTCTCTATTAAGAGGACAGGAGAGAAGGAGTCACATATCTTATTTCTGTAGCACCTGGGGACATTTTGCAAGGAGAAAAGCAGGACTGAGAGGCCTTAGCTCAGGGTTGGTCTGTTTGTGTGATTCCATCAGAGTTTTCAGCTTATTTTGATCAGAAATATAAGACTGAACCCATTTCTTAGACCCGTAGTTTTTGCAATCCTTGAATGACTCCATTCTAAGTGGGAAACCTGCCTCACCTGCCTGGCAGGAATCTTTCCTTTCTTTGGGGGCTGCGATGTTTCCTGGCCTCCAAAGAGTGAAAAGCAATCTGACCCCCTCATCCCCCACCCCACTGAAGCTCAGGGTCTCAGAAATCTGGCTGATTAGCCTGTTCGTGAATAACAGTTTTTTGAAGGAGGAGCCCCAGAGAAGACCATGTGTAATGAGACTCATATGGGGAAGTGCCTAGCATAGGTCCCTTCCACCTGGGGAGAGTGCATGAGTTTTTATGTTTCTCCCAGTATCCCTGGGGGCAGGCATGACCATTCCTCCCTTACAGATGAGGAAACCAAAGGTCAGTGGATGTAATCATTTGCCTTAAATCACACAAACTAGAAAGAAGGGGGAGTCAGGTTTTGAATCCAGTCTCTCTGGCGATACCATCCTATCCTAGCTTATTCTCTCCTGTCCTGTCCTGTCCTGTCCTGTGTCATCCGTAAACTTTTAAACACTTGCTGTAGTTTGAATGTATCTCCTGAAGTTCATGTGTTGGAAACTTAATCCCTAATGCCAAAGCGTTGGGAGGTGGGGCCTAATAAGAGACGACTAGGTCATGAGGGCTCTGCTTCGGGAATGGATTAATGTCCTGATGGTGGGAGTGGGTTGGTTATCTTGAGAGTGGGTTAGTTATAACAGCAAACCTGCTCTTGCTCTCACGCGTGCTCTCTCACCCTTCTGCTTTCAACAATGGGATGACGCAGCAAGAAGGACCTTGCCAGATGTAGGCCCCTTGACCTTGGACTTTCTAGCCTCCATAACTGTTAGAAATAAATTTCTTTTTATTATAAATTATCCAGTCTGTGGTATTCTGTTGTGTCAACATAAAACAGACTAAGATGCCACTGTACAGTGAACTTTTACAATTATGATGATTAATTGTATTTATCAACTTGAATGGGTCATGGGGTGACCATATATTTGGTCGCACATTATGCTGGGTGTTCCTGTGATGATAATTTTGGATGAAATTAACATTTAAATCAGTAGACTGAGTAAAGCAGATTGCCCTCCCCAATGTGGGTGGGTCTCATCCAATCACTGGAAGGCCTAGACAGAACAAAAAGGCTGACCCTCCCCTGAGTAAGAAGGAATTTCTCCTGCCTTTGAATTCAAACTGAAACATTGGCTGTTCCTGGGTCTTGAGCCTGCTGGTCTTTGGACTCGAATTACCTGTCCTGGGTCTCCAGCTTGCTGACTCACCTTACTTAACCTCCAGATCTTGGGACTGGCCAGCCTCTGTAATCATATGGGTCAATTCTTTGTAAGTCTTTTTGTGTAAATACAGATTTATGATAGATACGTACACACACATATATAAATGGGGATTATCATAATGTCTAGTTGTAGAGTGGATTAAATGAGACAGTGGTGATAAGTAAATATCCTTACTGTCGCCATGAAGTCTTGTCCAAATGGCTGCTTCTCACTGGAGACTTCCCTGGTCACTATTTCATATTGTGCCCCCTTGTACCCCTGCTTCTGTCACTCATTATTCCCCTTCTGTGACTTATTCTTCTCTAATTGTTATCACTCTATAACTTATAATTTACTTATTATTTGTTTTGTTTGTTGTCTGTCTCCCGGACTGGTATGTAAGCACCATGAAAGCTGAGCATTTGATCTGTTTTGTTGTTTAGCACATAATTGGTATTCAATAACTATTTATTGCATGAATGAAAGAACTTGTCTAACAAATAGTATGCACTGAAGACATGCTAGTTATCATGAATAAGATGAAAATCACTTTAGTAGCATTTTGGCATTCCTTGTCACCACATAACCAAACTCCACTCCTTAAAATGAGATATTAACTTACTTTGAAAATCACTTAAGAGAACCAAGCAAGTTAGAGTTTCTTGCCCTTAATAACAGCTAGAGAACTTTAGGGTTTTTGAAGTTTATTAGACAACCCTCAAAACTGGTCAATGGATTTACCCTTTAGATGTGACTAAGGTGTAACATCCTTCTTGGTCCACTGTCTTTCAATTGTGAGATAAAAGAATCAGAAACAGCTATAAAAGCATGAAGCCTGAGGCAAGCCTCACAGACACTAGTAACATGCTAATAACCTCCCAAGAACCTCTTCATTGGCAGTTTTGCAACTATCAAGTGACAGATTAAACTCTGAGCATACAAGAGAATAATGACAGTAGTTTATAATATGGCACAGATAAGTTCTAAAAAATGCTCCTAACTGACAGTCCTTTGAGGACGTACCTTAAAATAAGACTGGTGTTTTATTAGCTTAGAGGAAACCAGACACCTCCATACCTTGTGCCAAGTCTTCCCTCAGTGAAGCCAGCATGGAGGTATCCTGATGTGTGTGGTGCTATGGTTTGAATGTATCCCCCCAAATTCTCATGTGTTGGAAACTTAGTTGCCATTGTGACAACATTAAAAGGCAGGGCCTTTAAAAAATGATTAAGCCATGGGGGCTCTGCTCTCAGTAATGGATTAATGCCAGGATTGAAAGAGTGGGTTAGTTATTAAGGGAGTAGTTTTCTGATAGAAAAAAAAGATGAATTCAGCCCAATTTTCTCTGTCTTCCTCATGTGCTGCCTTGCCTTCGGCCATGGGATAACCCTCACCAGATACCAGGGCCATGCTCTTGGGCTTCCCAGCCTTCAGAACAGTGAAGTAAATAAACTTCTGTTCTTTATAAGTTACCTGGTCTGTGGTAGTCTCTTATAGAAGCAGAAAACAGATGGCTAAGACAGAAAATTGGTACCAGGTGTGGGGTGTTGCTGTAACAAATACCTGAAAATGTGGAACCAGTTTTGGAGCTGGGTAATGGTCAGAGGCTAGAAGAAATTTGGAGGAACAAACTAGAAAAAGCCTACGTTGCCATGAACGGAGTGTTAAGAGTGATTCTGTTGAGGGCTCATAAGAAGAGGAGAGCTGTAGGGAGAATCCAAATCTTCTTAGAGATTACATAAGTGGTCATGACCAGACATTTGGTAAAAATATGGATAGTAAAGGTCATCCTGACGAGGTCTCATATAGAAATGAGAAACAAGGAATTGGAAACTGGAGCAAAGGCCATCCTTATAAAATAGCAAAGACTTTGAAAGAATTGTGTTTGCATCCTAGGAATTTTATGGAATGTAGAACTTAACAGTGATTAACTAGGATATCTGGAGGAAGAAATACTTAAGCAGCAAAGCATTCAGGCTGCTGTGTGGCTACTTTTAACCACATACGGTGAGATGTGAGAACCAAGGAATGACTTAAAGACGGAATTTATATTTAAAAGGGAAACATAATGGAAATATTTAGAAAATTTTCAGCCCGGCCATGTAAAATATGAAAAAAAATGTTCAGGAGAGAATATTGAGGGTGTGGCTAAGAGACCATTTACTAAACATTTACTAAAGAGATTAGTATGGATGGGAGGAAGCCAGGTGCTATTCATTAAGATAATGGGAGAATGACCTGGAATTCATTTCAGAAATCTACAAGGCTGCCCCTCCCATCACAGGCCCAGAGCTCTAGGAGGACAGAATGGTTTCAGGCATGAGCTGGGGTGCCTACCACAGGTCCATTTCCAGAGCTGCCTTGGGACTCTGCACCCTGCATTCCAGAACTGTACTCCTCAGTTGCCCCAGCCAGGGGCTCAAGTGGCCCCTGGTGTGGCTAAGCTGCCACTCCAGAGGGCACAAGTAATAAGCCCCGGTGGCATCTATGTGATGTTAATTCTGCAGGTTCCCAGAATGCAGGAGTTGTTGGAACATGGCTACCTCCACCTAGATTTGAAGTGATGTTGTGAATAGCCTGGGGGCCCAGGGAGAAACCTGCCATAGGGGCAGAGCCACAGCAGAAAGCCCTTACTAGGGTACTGCTTGCCAAAAATATGGTTTCAGGGCAGTCACAGAGTCCCCACTAGGCAATGTCTAATGGAGCAATGGAACTCAGCCATCCCCAAGACTCCAAAACTGCAGAGCTGCCAGTGTGCACTGCCAGCCAGCCTGGGAAAGCTTCAGGCATGAGACTCCAACCAGAGAGAGCTCTGCAGGCTAAGTCCAGAAAAGCCATGGGGGCAGCCTTGGGGCCCCCATCCTCACCCCAGTGTGCCCAGGAGGGCAGACATGGAGTCAAAGGAGATTATTCTGTAGCTTCAAGACTTAATGTTGTTTTCCCTGTTGGGTTTTGGACTTACTTGGGACCACTTGCCCCTCTTTTCTTTCCTGTTTCTGCATTTTGAAATGGGAATGTCTTTCCTATGCCTGTTCCACCATCATATTTTGGAAATAGGTAACTTGTTTGATTTCACGCAGGTTCACATCTGGAGGAAATTTGTCAGGATGAATTGTGTTTCGAATCTTACCCATATCTGATTTAGATGAGACTTGGAGCTTTGGACTTTTGAGTTGGTACTGGAATGAGTTAAGACTTTAGGGGCTACTGGGATGGATGAATGTGTTTTGCATATGAGTAAGGCATATATTTCAGTGGCCAAGGGCAGAATGCTATGGTTTGAGTATTCCCACAAAAGTTCATGTGTTAGAGACTTAGTTGTCATTGTAACAGTACTAAAGAGGTGTGGCCTTTAAGAGGTGATTTGACCCTCAAGGCTCCACCCTCATGAAGGGATTAATGCTGTTATAATGGGAGTGGCTAGTTATCACGGGAGTAGGTTTCTAAAACAGAGAATGAGTTCTGCCCTCTTTCTTTTCTCTGTCTCATACACTCACTTTTCTTTCATCATGGGATGACCCTCACCGGATGCCAGCACCATGCTCTTGGCCTTCCCAGCCTTTGGTACTGTGAGCCAAATAAACTTCTGTTCTTTATAAACTACCCAGTTTGTGGTATTCTGTTATAACAACAGAAAATGAACTAACATCATGGGCTACAAGGTCAAGGTTAAACATACCCTGATGGTAGAGGGTACGTTTTTACATTCCCACTGTCAATCCCTTAGACTGGTGGATCCTTAGTGAGGAACTATGAATGAGGTGGGTGGTTTACATGGACAGTGTGTTTGCTCTTCCTTTCTTGAACTGTACTTGAAGCATCTAGGTGCCTATGAGGTTACTTGCTAGCAGTAATAGTTAGAAACAACTCTGCCACTTGGGGGTGAGTGAATGATAATGGTAATGATAGCTCACACTCATTGAGCACTCACTATATACCAGGCACTCTGGTCAATGAGTGATCTTGTCAACTTCATGACAACATAAAAGATCAGTAAGTGCTGCTATTATCCCAACTTTGTAGACAAGAAAGTTGAGTATTAGAAGAATTAAATGACTTATCCAAGGTCACACATCTAGTATGTGAAGGTACTAGGATTTGAATCTGGTGATTGCAACCCTGCACTAGTTTTCTAAGGCTACCATAACAAAATACCACAGACCAGGTGGTTTAGACAACAGAAATTTATTTTCGCACAGTTCTGGAGGCTGGAAGTCTGAGGCCAAGGTGCTGGCAGGGCTGGTTTCCTCAGAGGCCTCTTGCAGACCACTGCTATCTTGCTGCTTCCTCTCATGGCAGTCAACCTGTCCTCTCACCTTTGGTGTCTCTTTGTGTGTCCTAATCCCTTCTTCTGTTAAGGAAACCAGTCAGATGGAATTAGGGCCCACCCTAAGAGCTTTCTTTTAATTTAATCACCTCTTTAAAGGTCCTATCTTCAAACACAGTCACACTCTGAGGTACTGGTGGTTAAGACTTTGTCTTAGTTAGCTCAGGCTATCAAAACAAAATTCCACAGACCAGGTGGTTTAAACAACACAAATTTATTTTCTCACAGTTTTGGAGGCCGGGAGGTCTAAGATCAAGGTTCCAACTGATTGGGTTCTGGCGAGGGCTCTTTTTCTGACTCGTAGATGACTGACTTCTATTAATAGCTGTGTCCTCACATGGCAAAGAGAGAGAGAGAGAGAGAGACACAGAGAGAGAGAAAGAGAGAGAATGAGGGAGAGATCAATCTTCCTCTTTTTATAAGGCCACAGTCTGTTGGATTAGGGCACCACCTTTATGAACTCTTTTAACCTTAATTACATCATAAAGACTCTATCTCCTGGTACAGTTATTAATATATTGAGGGTTAGGGTTTCAACATATGAATTTTGGGGGAACACAGTTTAGTTCACAACAGACCCCAAAACCATGCTCTTAGCCATTTTACAAGTTAGAATATTCCATATCTGGGGAAACTTCCTGTGTATTTTGCTGATATTACCTCTCCTTTGGTAAAGTTCTTTAGTAGGAACATTTGGGTCCTGCCTTAGATGTACACACAGAACACAAAGGGCCCTTTCTCCTTCCTTGGGCCCCGATGTTAAAGGGGAAGCTTTCCCCACTGAGACCAGTGTAGTGAAGGCTGAATAATTAGTTAGGCCAATTTACCCAACTTCTCAGTCTCTCTTTTTCCTCATCAGTGAAACAGATACAATAATCATACCCACCGTATGGGGATATTGTGAAAATTAAATGAGGTAGTATAACTTAGCATAATGCCTGGAACATGGTAAGCCTTTAACAAACTATTAGATGTTGCTAAGGCAGTGGCATTTTATTTTGCATTAGTTATTTCCTTTCGGTGAGACTTTAAAAATGTCACTAAACATCTCAGAAAATCTCCTACAATAGCATTTCCCAAGGTGTATTTTCTACATCCTGGAGTCAAAAGATTCTCTGTTCAGAATGAGTTCTAGAATCAGTTATGGTTGGAGATATATTTACGATTTCTCCCCCTTTGAAAATTAAATACTCTGAGAAGTCTTAGAACAAGAATCTTGTTGAACTTGGTTGCATGCAGCATCTTCTAAATGCATGTAATATAAGGTTTCTTTTTTTCACATAGCGGTTACTAACATTCTTTGCAATGCACTTTGAAAATGACTTGTTATTTAACTTCCTAATTCTTTGTGTATGTGGGGACTCTTTAACTAACTTTCAAGTTTCTTGGTCATATTGTATATGTCTCTTTATATTCACCATAGCGGTGCACACACAGTAGGTACTTGGCAAAACAAACGCCGCTCAGCCAATTCAGTGCCTTCTGTGCTCTGTGTCCCAGAAGGAGAACCACAGCCCAGCCTGGCATGAAATGACCCCACCTCCAGCCAGGCAGTGTGATGTCACGGAGGGAGCATTGGACCAAAAATTTCGGTGTTTTACTTGCTTTACTTATAATTTTAGTGTGACAAATTAGAGAACCCCTGAGTAATTTTCTACTGTTAAATTCTATTTAATCCTGAATTAGTGGCCTTAAAGTTGGTGAAGTTTTATGGTAAAAATAGAGAAAATAGAGGAAGGAGGTAAAATCTTGTGAAAATAAGCAAAGACTAACCGGATGAGAACAAGTGAAGGCCATTTCCTCAGAGCTCACTACAGCAAGGGTGTCAGCCGCAATCACTGTGAGACTCAGAGCAGGGCAGAGGGATAGGAAGAGCTTCTAGTGGAGGGGAGGGAAGGAGTCAGATGTGCCCCGTAGGAGCTGTTGGCCTGGGGAATCTGAAGGGCTAACTCAATGCAGGGCATCCTATGTGATTGGTCAGGGGTGGATATTTTATTTTCTCTTGCTGGTCCTAAGCTGGAAGTTGGGACAAAAGTTAGCAAACCTAATAGTTATTAATCAAGTCCTGACCATTTGGGTCTCACTGTTACAGTGGTTATTATTTGGCTTCCTGGACCGATAGCTGGAGATTACTGGTTACTGCCAGCCGACTTCCTGTGAGTCTGGTTATGGTTAGCAGGCTGGCTTTCCAGGCTGGCTACTGTTGAAGACAAGTTGGTTTCCTGGGCAGGTTACTGTAGGTTGTGGGCCAGAGTTCTATTGCAAGGTGTAGACTGGCCATTGTCTGTTTGGATATTCAGCCTCTTATCCTCATTAGCTATTGGTTAAAATTCTCAATTCAACTCAATTCAAAATTTCTCCAAGTCAAGGAAATGTGTCTGGATCATTGTTCGTGTTTCTGGTAAAGATGACAATAGATGAAACCACAGATCTTTCTGTAATTCTTTTGCTGCAGTTCATCAGTGTTACAGACCATTTGTTGAATGCAGTAGTTACCCTTTTCTGATTCTGGAAAGAGGTCCACTTAAATCCTATAAGAGTCATGAGTTCCAGAAGAATATAACAGAATTCTTGGGCATTCTCTTTCACTCTGTGGGAACTGGTGGCTCCACCATACTGTATTTAATGCCCTGTACTGATTAAGCATGTCAATTAAGACTGTACTAGCTTTGATATACCATTCCTCAGCAATTTGGGAACAACTCTCAGGATATCTATTTATTTTCTATTAATAACAAGAAAAAGAAGTTCCTGCCCAGGGGTCAACACTCTTTGGCCTGTGGCCTAAGCTAGGAAGGTTGTTTTATTTAATTTCCATTTTTAAATGGTCATTGAAAAAACAGAAGACAAATAAATACATGTGACAGAGACTGTAAGTGGCCCACAAAACCTTATATATTTATCCTCTTTACAGAAACATTTGCCAACTCCTGTCATGGTTGATTAACAGAGAGCTTTGCCAGGTTTTAGAAGAAGGATCCTCTTCTGATGGTGCAGTGAGTTTAGGAGTGCTGCCTGGCATCTCCATACGGTAGCTGTAGAGGAAAACCCTGTCTAACTCTTCAGGGAGAACAGCTGGAGGTGGTCTCAGAAGCTCTGACCTCAACTGGCTCCCAGGAACCAGGAATTATAGACCTGAGTGTTTTTTTTTTTTTTTTCTTGAACCGTGTGACTCCTTCTATGGGACTTCTTTCTGGGCTGGTCCTGCTGCCTTTTCCAGTTAGGCCTGCCCTATGGCTGGAGAGGAGTCAGCACCTGCAAGTCTTTAGGCGTCCTCACCCTAGAGCCCAGTTCCTTAGAGTAAAGCTTACGGCATAATTTTCCTTACCTTTCCCATTCCTGCCTGGTTCAATTTCCAATCCTTGATTCAAAATTGAGGCTCAGTTTCCCTTCTGAGAAAATGTGGAGCCGTTATCAGACATGCGGTGAGAATGCGTAATAACAGCTCTTGAAAATGCTTATAGTGTAATGTTAAGTGGAAACTTAAATATGAATGTGGACATACAGCATAGTCTTAACTACGGAAAGCAAGTGAATAGAAAAATAGCAGAATATGCATTATAACAAAATTTCAGAAAGGAAATACTCCAAAGTTAAACTGTGGTTGCCACAAGGAATTGGAATTATGAGTTATGTTTTCTTTCTTCATGATTTTCTGTACTTTCCAATTTTTCTATTAAAAGCACATATAGTTTTAAAATCCGATTTAAAAAAAAATGCTTTGACCCAAAACTGCTTTAGTGTGTTCTAGTGGTAAGAAAAACTTATGCATTTGTGCACAAATGTCTTCCTGGGAGCAGATGGGAAAAGGATCCCTAAACGTGTGATTTGGACTAAATTGTCAGTTACCAGAAACAGGTAGAAATCTGAAGAAAATTTGATGTTTGGAGCCTTGACTTATTCTGGTAACTGCTTCAATTCTCAGTTTACTTTGTAGGCAAAGACCTTTTTGTTTTCTTGCTTTAATGTTTGGGTGTGGGAGCTACTAAGAATTATAGCTGTTCTAACCTTCAATATATTTAATTTTCAAAACATGAAACTCCAAGTAGACATAAAAGCCCTGAATGTATTTGAAACTTGCTGATGCTTTCTTTTTCACATAGGAAAACTCCATTGCTTCTCACATTTATTTTTATTGCATCTATAAATTGATTGGGAACAATAAAAACCCAGAAGCCTGAATATCAGGAAGGAAAGGAGACTTAGTCACAACTTGTTAGTAACTCTTCGATGCACATACTTGTTCCAAGCCACAAAAGTTCAGGGCAGTGGGATCTTTTTCTGCTTTGTAATAGAGGCTAGTGTTGGTAATAAAGCAGGCCTGCATCTCTTCCCAGGTCTCTACCTCATTTTCATGGTTCTTATTTTTTTTTGTCATTTGTTCCCCCTTCCTTCCTGGGCCATCCTGAGAAGTGTGAGAGATCAGGACATCATTTGCATTTATCACCCATCTTTCTGTCTCTCATCTATTTTCCCTTCCCCAGTCCTCAACATCTTTAGCTTCTTCCTCTAACAGCCACTATAACTGTTTTGTACTCATCCACTTACTTGCCTGGCTTTTTCACTAGATTATAAATTCTTTGAGTCCAGGGATCATGCTTTATTCATATTTACACTCAGAACAACCAACCCAGAGCCTAGCAGTAGGCTACAATAAATTTTCTTAAATACATAAAGTAAAACCAAATTAAGTAATAATATAGAACACTCGCTATGTTTCAAGCACTATTTTTAAGCACTTTACCTATATTTATTTATGCAATCCTCATAAAAACATACCCCCAGAGAGTTCCATTGTTATCCTCATTTGCATGTAAACGCGGTGGAGGTACAGAGGTAACTGGAGACCTTCTGTCCCTAGAGCTGGAGCTGTC